>JAEANM010008033.1:0-17290 GCA_017656035.1 Myanophis thanlyinensis | reverse complement strand
TATTCTATTCTATTCTATTCTATCTTAACAAGCGGCATTAAACTGGTTTTCCCTTATCTTCTGGTAACATTTTGAATTCCCAATCCATCATGCATATCCAGTATTATGTCCCAATCAAAACATTATCCATACCCACCTTTGTGATTGCCGAAGATAAGCTAGATGCTGTCACCTAGCTGAGACAATAATTCACATACAGTAGCAAGATATTATAGATTGGCCCATTTCTTCTCCAAATTGCTTGAACAGCCACAAGATAAGTCACAATGTATCTTTTTCTCCCTAAGGGGAGCCAAAGCAGCACATATACATATGGTGCTAAACATACTGTATACTGTTGCTTTGCAAAACAGCAGAATTAGTAAGAAACACACTCTATGTTCCTGTCTATTTAAATACACAAAATGAAAACAAAAAGGTAGGGAGGGAAATCATTATTTATGAACGTAAATATCTTGGTCTTAAATAAAAAAAAATTGGAAGAGGAAAAAAATGCTGTCTGTGCAGAGGTGGAACTATTTAATATGTTTTAATGGGCTCTGCTAAGGTAAACGGGGTGTATATTTATCTGCTACTTTCAAAGGCCTGCCTGGACACATTTCCAAAGAACCAGGTAACGGTTCTTTCCAAAGTCATTAGTTATTCAAGATACTTGACTCTCTGGGTGTTCGCAGAAGAGCCAATGTTCATTTGTAAAAGTTGTCGTTTACTGTTACGCCAGCTTAAAAAGGCGTGATGGCGCATATCTGCGGAAAGGAAGGAAAAGACAGCTCTGACTTATACTTCCATAGACTAAACAGTGACTCTTCAGCACTGCCCAGCTTTAGGTCGGTCAAAACTTTGGCAGGCCCCATGAATAATAGTTACCTAAGAAATGTTAACAGCCTTCCCACCCATTGAGGTGGCCAAAAACTGGAAAGCAAAACATTCCCTGTCGCCAACTCTTAACAATGCCAGCTTCTTATGCTAGAAGATCTTTGATTGCTCTCAACTTACTGGCTTTCTTTCCTTCATGTGGCTATCTTCCTGCATTTGGGGACTGGGGGAATGTGTGTCATAAAATGCATGGCTTTGTGCTGGTTTCTCAGACAAATTCACTTCAGCCAAATGGTTTGGTCTGAAGGTTGTAGCACTGATCCATCCTCCAAATCCCATGACATTAACCGTCAAGGTCAAGATCACCATTCTAGCCATTGTCTATCTACTGCAGGATGAAGGTCTCTCCGGCATGTTTCCAACTAATATGGTCTTGAGCTTTCTTTGCCAATTGAGGCCACAATACTTGCTGATGCTGTCACTCCATCTTGTTATAGGTTTCTTTTGTGGATGCTTTTTATCCCATGAGATCCATTCTATGACTGCCTTAATTCACTTGCCATCAGTTCTTCTTGTTATATGACTGGCCCATTTCCATTTTTTTTTTTCAATCTTTATATTGAATTGAATTGAATTGAACAGTCGGCATAAAAATGGCAGCCCTCCTCAGTATCTCCTGATCTGGATTCTAAGCTTGTGGTAATTACTATCACATACAGGAGAGGAATAGGAATATTACCTGTCAATAGCTAATAGGCCTCCATTTTAGAATCTGGCTGTTTTTGTCTTTGGTTTCCATTTGGCTTTTATAGTGACAAATGGAAAATGATGGTCTATGTGTGTAAAATACTGGACAAAAAGTAGCAAGTTAAATGTATGAAATCCCTAGTGTCTGTGCCATAAAATTTCTGACTGGATTTCCACATTACACTAACTCTACCATTTTTTACTTTTGAGCAGGGGTGTCCAACCTTGGCAACTTTAAGATGTGTGGACCTCAACTATGCTGACTAGGGAATCCTCGGGGTCCAGAACAAGTCTTAAAGTTGTCAAGATTGGAGATCCCTGGCTTAAAGTATTGGGTGACCTCAGTCACTAGAATTGGTAAGGTGTGGTTAGTGTTTTGCAAAGATGATTTGGATAAAGCTGTGGTTTATCCAAGAAATAAACCAAGATGAAGCAAGTTACATCTTGCAATGTTATTCAAATGCAGTTTATGCATTTCTCCACAGGCATAACATGGAAGAACCTGCTTTGCATTTAACAGTGAAAACAAGAGACATATATTAAATAGGTAGTCCTCAAGTTATGAACACAATTGAACTCAAAATTTATGTTGCCAAGTGAAATGGATTTTGAGCCATTTTACAACCTACCTTGCCACAGTTGTTAAGTGAATGACTGCAATTGTTAAGTTAGTAACTCAGTGGCTAAGTGAATCTGGCTTCCTTATTGACTTTGCTTGCCAGAAAGTCACAAAAGGGAATCTCATGACTCTGGGGACATTGTAACTGTCATAAATATGAACCAGTTGCCAAGCATCTGAATTTGGATCACGTGACCATGGGGATGCTGTAAGAGTCATAAGTGTGAAAAAATGGTCATCAGTCACTTTTTTTCTACGCTGTTGTAACTGAATCATCACTAAAATGAACTAAATGAAGTCAAAGACTCTCCGTACTGGTTTACTAATTTGATTTCTTCTGTCCTGTGAACACCAAGCAATTCTCTTTAAGGGATGGTTCTCCTTCTACATCCAGAATTTTTACAGGCTTCAGCCAGGCAAGAGAAGGATCTAGCCCATTCTTGTAATAAGAGTAACCGTGAAAAGTTCTTGAAAGGTGTTGAATGGACTTCAGGGACTGTGGCCAACATAAAAGACTCCTTTACAGCTGGCTCCTTTTTCCTATCAACTACATAAAAATGGGGAAGAGGGGGAGGGTAAGGGGGAAGAGGAGAGAGATGAAATGAGATTATAAAAGAGACACATTTTCCATCTACCTTCAGGAAACCAGCGAGACCAAAGGCACCCAGCAGCAGCCACATGGTGAGAGTTTCAGAAAACAGCCAGTTTCCTCTGTTGTTTCCTCTGAGTCCCAGGATCCATCCCCCAGTTTGTTTTTCCAAGGAAATAATTAAAGGCATGAATTTAAAAAAGAAAAGCCCGTACAAAGGAGTGACCTTTCTCTCGCCTGCCTCGATTCCCTATAAGGGAGAATTATTTTCGTGTTCTCCCCACCTCTACAGATAACCCTCCAAGCAATATCCTGGAGTTAAAGATTGGCTGATGTACATTTTCCTGGAGCAGAAATCTCTGGAGTAGAAACAGGGATTATTAGCAGCTTAGTTTCTCAAAACTATATCCCACAGGGGGTTACCAAGTTTGAATCAAAATCTGGAGGTGAGGGGTTGTCAGATAAAGAAAAGTTGCAACCGGATCCCTAAATCCATAAAGATGAGTTGCAAATTCTCCTGTAATGGACGGTCATAATGCAGAATTTTGTTGAAATGTTTTCTACCAATTGCCTTTTTGATAGTGACTGGCCAATGTATCCCTATTCACCCCAAACAAAGGTTGGAGTTGTACAATTTACTAAGCTGTAATACGGCGTGTGTGATTTTGGTCTAGTGGGATATACAAACATTACCATCATGTCTTTACAATATTTGCAAACTAGGTCATTGTGGCTTAGTCAACAAAACATAGCTTAAAAACCTGACTTTGGCATAATGTCTGAATGCAGCCACACAAAATCAGGCATGAGTAAAATGTCCTGTCCTGAAATGACATTAGCGCCAGGACATTGTGTATAGTGTAAAGTCATGGCCACATTGCTGGTTCAATTTGCAATACCTGCAAAATAAAGTCACAACCTAATATAAAACCTTCAAGGGGGAAAAATAATATTATATAGATGGGTTCTTTGTTCAAGGGAAAGCCCTATAGAGGGAGACCTTCTGAAGAAGCAAACCATATTTAGCACAACATCTGCGTGTAGTGAAGTCAAGCTCATTTCATATACCTAAAGACAAATGCAAAATAAAAACACAACAGCAGCAATAGCACTTGATAGAGTTAGGTGATAGAGGATAGAGTTAGGTGGAAACAGATGATTCACTGTGGCGACCCCTAACGGGAACAGCCGAAAGAAGAAGAAGAGCAGAAGCAATAGCACTTAGACTTATATACCACTTCCTAGTGCTTTACAGCCCTCTCTAAGCAGTTTACAAAGTCAGCATATTGCCCTCAACAATCTGGGTCCTCATCTTACCAACCTTGGAAGGATGGAAGGCTGAGTCAACCTTGAACTGGTCAGAATCAAACGGCTGGCAGTTGGCAATGCTTATGAAAGACTAGCAAAGTACTGGCCAATCTACTTTTGAATATATGGTGCTCTGGATGGCAGATACTGCAGTAAAAGACCCCCTTGCTAGGTCTCATGGGATGTCATTCTTTAACTGAGAGGCCTCTACAGCATGTAGGACCAGTTGGGATGGGTAGAAACAAGCATTAGTTACTGACCAGGCAAATTAGTAATTATAATCTCCTTATGGTTAGAGAAAGTCAGAGTTGTCTTCAGCATATTTAACACAGGAAAAAAAAACCCTCCCATTATGTGTTCCTCATTAGGGAGCATTTATGGTGCTTAATGGAGGGGAGGGGAGTATAGTGAGCAGAATGTCTGCTCTAGAAGCCAACAAAATGAGTGTAATGTTTCTCAAGCACATTTCTCAGTGTGATATACCCTATTTAGCCTATACACTCCAGAAAGAGCTTCTCGTGGTTCTTCTGTAATGATGGGCAACTGCTCTAAATGTAGCATGCACAAATCCCTAACCTCCCGAAACCTTTGGAGCATAAGACTTGACTCATGAGTGTTATTTCTGCCATGTTTAGGAAAGGCCACTGGTCTTGTTTAAATTATCTCAGCTCGTAACTTTCAAGAGTCTGCTAGAGGGACCATGTAAACTCGAGAAGGTTAGTAATAGCAACAACAACAACAATAATGTTCCAATTGAGACCAGAGGTGGTTATTCCAGCAATTATAGTTTAATTCTCGTTAACTTGCATTGGAGAACAATAGTATCCTTGTGCTTACATAAATAAAGAGCTACAGTAGCTATCTTGCCCTTCCCTTTCAAAGTAAAAAAAAAATATGCAAAATGTAGAAAAGGAGTAAGTAACAGAAAGCCAAAGAAATTAAAAGCATGAGGTTTTTTTTTTTTAAAAGCAAGAGAACTGTATTTAAATATAGTTGGTGCCAAGATTATTAACCATTCTTTTTGCATTCTTTCTATCCATGCAAACTCACTTTGATGCCACCAGGTCTGTACATGGCTCCATACACTTCTTTCTTTATTCTTTCGGTTCTTGTAATCAATGGAATAGAATGGAAGCAGCGACAGGTTTCGTTTTCTTGGGCTCCAAGATCATCGCAGATGGTGACGGCAGCCATGAAATTAAAAGATGATTGATTTGTGTGAGGAAAGCTATGGCAAACCTAGACAGCGTATTAAAAAGCAGAGACATCACCTTATTGATCTCTCTGATTTCCCAGTCTACTACCGGGAAAACTATGGTTTTCCTCGTAGTGATGTATGGTTGTGAGAATTGGACCACAAGGAAGGGTGAGTGCCGAAGAATTGATCCTTTCAAATTGTGTTGTTTTAGAAGACTCTTGAGAGTCCCTTGGATTACAAAGAGATCCAGTGAGTTAATCCTAAAGGAAATCAATCCTGACTATTCTTTGGAATGAGAGATACTGGAGCTGAAGCTCAAATACTTTGATGACCAGATGAGAAGAAAGGACTCACCGGAAAAGGTCATGATGTTGGGAAAGATTAAAGGTAAAAGGAGAAGGGGACGGCAGAGGATGTGATGGTTAATAATGTCACAATAATGGACACAATGAACATGAATTTGGTGAAACTCCAAGAGATGGTGAAGTTTGTGCTATGGTGCTTGGGGTCACGAAGAATCAGACAAGACTTAGCAACTGAACAATAATCAATGCAATATTCTCATACTTGTGCAGCATGTCATTAGAACTGGAGTGGGTAAACTGATGACTTCCATATATCTCATGCTAAGTGTCTGATAACCTTTTATTATTGGTCTTTCCTTCTGGATAGAACTTCTGAGGAAAGGAGGTATTTTAATATTTTGCTTTTCCTCCAGGAGCTCATTGCAGCCTACAAATGTTCCTTTTTCCAATTTTATTCCCATAGCAATAACCTTATGGGGTGGTTTGAAGAACCAATCTCAGCTCTGATGACCTTCTATGATGGAGGACTGACTTGAATTTGAGTTTTTCCAATTATTGTCTAACAATCTAACGAACAGACATCATCGATCAAAGCATCCAGAGAGCACCAGCTTTTCTGAAATCTCCCCCAAAGTTAACCCCGCTCCCCAGGCAGAACTTTTCATATGAACACAGAATATTAAAATAACAAATTTATTTAGCTTTTTGGCTCCTCAGTCGGGTTCTGCTGCTAAATTTTGGGGTGGGGCTGAATTTATGGCTGAATTTCAGCAGCAATTTGCACCACCAATTTGAGTGGACCCACCGGAGACTGTTCTGGAAGCAGCAGACTAGCAGTTTGGGGCCTCCAACCCCTGATCTTATTCATAAACAGTAAAGTTATTTTTTATTATTCCCCTGCCTATTTGCATTGTTGAAATGGATAGCAGTTTCCTTTGATTACATTGTTCTGCAAAGCACTCAGAAACATTGATAGGATTTAAGATACTTTCCCAATTTAGGTTGCTTTTAGGAGGCCTGGCTCAAAGCGTAGGCCTACTCCTATCCTGCTCTTCTTTTTCTTGCTGCTACCATCTTGAAAAGATCAACTTTGACCTGAAAAATTCCACAGTTCACATCTGATAAAAGCCCACATGTACCTGTGTGGTCCAATGTCAAGGAAATAATTTGGAAATAGGAAATCAGATGAAATTACCTGATGCTTATCTCCTCTGCCCCTATAGAGGACACATGTTATAGATTCGCAAGTCGTGTGAGATGTCAGCTTCTGGTGTTGGCAACAGAGGCCTGCAAAAGAGTGTAGAGTTTTCATGAAAGCTTTCATAACTTTTAGCTGAAATTAGCAAAGGGTTCCAGCCGATTTAAGAGCTATGCAACTCTAATGTTTATTTTTTTTTAAAAGGAACCAAAGGACAAAGTCCGGGTGATTATTTTTCTTCACTTAGTTAAAGAAATAGTATAGCTTTCTGAAAAAAAAAAGGTTAAATCATTTCCTCTTTTGCTTCCCTAAAGTTTACTCCCGTGCGTCTGAGCTTGTGCATGTGTGTCTATGTGTGCGCACATATTAGCAAGAGATTCTCTGCTAATCATAGTTCTATGGAAAAAGTAGTTAAAATGGAATGATCTGAGGATGTCAGGATTCTGACTTCAGAGACTTTAGGTAGTCCTTGCCTTACAGCTGTTCATTTAATGACTGTTCGAAGTCACTGAAAAAATGACTTATGGCCGTTTTTCACACTTATGACCGCTGCAGCATCCCTATGGTCACATGATCAAAATTCAGACACTGGGTAACTGGTTCGTATTTATGGCGGTTGCAGTGTTCCGAGTCATGCAATCACTTTTTCAGACCTTCTGCCAAGCAAAATCAATTCACTTAACAACTGCAAAGATTCACTTAACAGTGGCAAGAAAGGTCGTAAAATGGGCAAAGTTCTCTTAACAAATGTCTCACTCAGCAATATTAATGTTGGGCTCAGTTGGAATTGTAAGTCAAGGACTACCTGTATAACAAGTTTAAATAGATGGCTGATGCCTTTTAAGATTCTGACTAGTCTTAATAGGCCGTGATCCCATTCTCCAGTTGCTTAATATAGGATGGTATTGTTGTGCTTAAATGTAATATGTAAATTGTAAATGTACAGGCTGGTAATGTTCTGCTTAAAAAGAAAAGTGACACAATTAACCCCACCCCTGGGCCTGCCCCCACACATCTGGAAATTTAAGCAGCTTCTTCTAGATGAGTCCTCTCCTAAATGACATATCAACACAGAAATATATACAGAGCATCTACATCAGTGGTGGCAAACCTTTGACATCACCAAGTGCTGGCCTTCATGCCAGAAGGACCAAACCATCCCACGAAACACAGGCAGCCCCGCTGGCTCCGTATCCCATTCTTGCACACCGTCGCGCACCAGCCAGCTGGCTTTCTCTGCACAGGAGCACCGAAACCCAGAAGTGCAGCGTCCCAGTGCATGTAGGCATGACAAACAGCTGGCCGGCACACATGCACATACCAGAAACAGGACATTCAGCTCTCGGAGCTTGCATGCGCAGTGGGACGCTGCGCTTCCAGGTTTCGGTGCTCCTGCACGGCTAAAGCCAACTGATTGGCACGCAACGGTGTGCAACAATGGAGCCAGCGGGATTGTGCGTGGCACGCAGGATGGTTTGATGTGCTAGAGAGCTCATGGGACAGTTTGGTGTGTCGTTTCCGGCACATGTTCCATAGCTTTGCCAACATGGATCTACACGATGAAAGGGAGATGGGGAAGCCGCAAACACTGAAAAGACAATTTAGAACAAACATTTCCACAGGAGTAGATCTATAGTTCTCTTTAGGACTTCACAGATCAGGGAAATTGATGGTCCTGTGGTCAAGAGGTTCCAGGTTCCACCAGCACTAGTGAGTGTGGCTATTGGTCAGGATGATTGGAAGTGGGGCACAATATCTGGTTCCCTACATGATGTACAGGTAGCCCTCAAATTACAAATGCAGGTAGTCCTTGACTTATGATCACAATTGAGCCCAACATTTATGTCGCTAAGTGAGAAAATTGTCGAGTGAGTTTTGCCCCATTTTACAACTTTTCTAGACGCATTTGTTAAGTGAATCACCACAGTTCTTAAATTAGTAACATGTTATTAAGTGAATCTGGTTTCCCCTTTGCTTGTCAGAAGGTCATAAAAGGGATCGCATGACCCCAGGACACTGCAACCATCATAAATGTGAGTCAGTTATTAAGCATCCAAATGTAAATGATATGACCAAGGAGATGCTACAATCCAAGGAGATGGTCCTAAGTGTGAAAAATGGTCATAAGTTACTTTTTTCAGTGCCCTTGTAACTTTGAACGGTCACTAAATGAACTGTTGAAAGTCGAGGACTACCTGCACAGAACAGTTGGGGTCAAAATTTCTAAGACAGTTCATAAGTGAATTGTGCACGATTTTACAATCTTATTTTTTTTTTGCCACAATTGTTAAGTGAATCTCACCAGTTTAACTGAATTGTATGGTCATTAAGCAAATCCAGCTCGCCTTATTGGCTTTGCTTGTCAGAAGCTGACTTGGAAGGTCATATATACGAATCATATGACCTGCAACCATTGTAAATATATGCCAGTTTGCCAAATGGCTGAATTTTTTATTACATGGTTGTGGGGATGCTATAACCATCATAAATGTGAGGATTGGTTATAAGTCACTTTTTAGTAATAAATAAATAACATTTAGAGGAAGATTTCTTAAATGCTTCCTTATAAAACAAATTACTGTACAGGTTAAAACCAGTAATGCAACAATCTTTTTACTTCACCAATATCTTTTGTTGCAAGTCATGGTTTGTCTTCATGCTCTGATTTTTTTCTTTACTCCTTAATACTGTTAAGGCTAAAGAATTTACTGTAGCATGATTATGCCATGTTGAGATTTTAGCAGTATTTTTTTAACCTCCTTGTTTTGAGGGTCTGGTTAGCATTAAGCCTATCAGAGACTTGCAATTGCAATTGTTGCCAAGCTGGTATGCGTTGTGTGTGAGTAGATACATACAGTATGATTCATTGGGGGGGGGGGGGGAGGGGGCTCCTCTTTTTCCTCCTTTAGGGACTATCAGTTGGCAATTCTGCCCTCTTTGTGTAAGAAGTTGTTTTCTAGCTTCTTTGGGCCTAGGAATGGAGAAATGTTGAATCACGCTGAACCATATCCTCTTCAAATTCACATTATCTGAAACTATATTTAAAAACTCCTGAGAATTATGGTTCAGTGTGTAACTTAAAAACTGCCTACATATATTAGCATTTTTTTTAAAAAAGTACTCATAACATGGATTATATTAGGAAAAAAGTATGCAAAAAGGAAACTGGCCCCAGAAAGCTGCATAAACAAATAAAGCAATGTGCATATGTTAACAAAAATGGCACAGATTAGATTAGATCATTTATTTAGGTTAGGGACTAGCTGCCCATTATATATTACATGCCCTAAACAGAATAAAAAGGATAAGGATTTTGATATGAAATGATCCAAACAGCAAAGTAGATATGAGTAAACCATCTAATATCCATTAAATATAGACATCTTTCAACTTAAAACCTTTAACAATTTCAAGGAAAACCACTGGACAGAACAGCAACTTTTTTTATAGAATTGTTAAGTCAAAGTGGCAAACTTTGCTTAAAAGGACAGAATAACACCGATGAAGCATCTGTTGTTCCTTTTGGACATTAGAAATGTTAATATTAACAAATGTTATGTTACTATATCTTCCTTCCACAATCAAAGAGGGACAAGTGACAAAGAAATAAAATTTTGCTACATATTTTTTATCTTATATTATTAGTAAAAAAAACTTTTGGTTTCTGCTCAGTAAAATTTAGCCTATAGATCAAGTTAGATTTTTTTAACTGAAATATGTATTTACAGTGGGAATATTTCTATTGTTGGGAAATATGAACCAGTTTGGGGAGGATATTTCAGGAAGCGGAAATAGCTACCTTAGAACATTAGGTGAAGAAACACATGAAATGGGATTAAATTTTGCATTTGCAGTCACATTATTTTAAACTATCTGCTTCTATCGTAGCCTCTCTATATAATTGTCTCTGAAGACTATTCAGAATCTCATTTTGGTAGAAAACATAGAATTACATTATAAATTTATCACTCTGCAAAATCCCAAACTGGATTGCTTCAGTATTTCATTAAATCTGAGCACCTCTGAGATGTGACAATTAGACTGTTAAGTGTATTCAGAACAGGAATTATTAGCATTAGACCATAATATGGAAAATTAATGATAAATATATGGAAAAGTTGTATTCCAGTAATAAATCCGTACAATTGATATACACTAAAATAATAAAAATAATAAAATGTATACAATGATTTAAATCTCTTGTATCAAAAAAGTGGCCAGAAGAATAAAATTCATTTTTTATGAGCTCTTAACTTAATGTTTTGGTACAACTGTTCATCTGAAAGGTTTTAATAGAACTGTAAAGATCCATTTGATTTGTAAGCAGTGAAACTATAAATCACAAACAACAGTTCAAGGAGATATTCTGAAAATTGACTGGCTGACTGAAAGCTATAGAAGTTGCATTTAAATATCTCTTATAATTTTATCCTGCCAATATGTTCAGATTTGACAAATTAATGAGATATCAGAAATAATTCTTTTTTTTAGTAAGTATATGTAATAGGAAACAAATAATGGTGATTTAGTGTCAATGGTGATCTCACATATCACCTCCAGGATTTTTAACCAGTATATTAAGGTTGGTCAAAGACTGCAATAAAGAATTGATTTGATTTGATAAGTAGTGCCATAAGTAGTAGTATCCACAATAAATTATCTTTGCAAACTTGCATCTATTTGTTTGATCACAGCTACACCTTTTGCTTATCTCTACCCTGAGCATCAGAATCCTTGAAAATAAATGTTTTTATGAGTTCTTCAATTTTTCTTACATTTTGATGGAGATGAAACAGAATTGTCTACTTAGCAATATAGCAAATAGCTCTAAAATTGTCTCTCTTTCTTTTTCTTTAAACTTCAAAGTCTATCTTCTTGTGACATTATTGAGGAGCAAATAAAGTCACCCGACTTCCGATAATTGCGCGAGACTTAAAAGTCTAGACAAAAGTTGTAGCCATCTGGAGAATAAAAAATGCATCATTTAATATAGTTTTATGCTGGACTGCCTATTAAGAACAGTTTTTGTTTCTTTATGTTTCACAAATGATTTTGGACTGAACTGAAATGGTGCTAGGACAATATTGAAAAGAAGAACGGACATATTATTGGAAACAGAAAATGGACAGGAACTATATGCTTATTAAAACAATGTAAGGTTTATAAACCAATTGTTTCTGAGTTTCCAAGGGCTCTTCACCAGGCAAAATAGTGATAAGCCAGAAAAACCAGGAGGGAAGGGGAAAAAGTGAGGTAGTTTTTCAATCCATATCTGGACCAAGTTACATTCCTGGAAGAAGTGAAAGACAATCTCCAGACATGCAAATTAGGCTTTATCAATAACAGAAAGGGTGTTGGGTTGCACTAGAAACTCTGCTAAAACTTGTTGAGAAGAAGAAACAAGCAAATGATCCTTTGACCTCCATTTTTGAAATAAATATTTCAGCTCTTAAAGTCAAGATTTGCAAAGTAGAAAGGCATAGGAAGATGTAATCTTCCTATTTCTATATTAAAGGGCACCTCTGTATATTTTAATAACTGAAGACAGGTTATATACATTGCAGATTCAATTAAGTTCAACAATGTTCTGGCTTTAGTCCATCCCAAGTCAAAGGGTGTCTTTCTTGCAAGCAATTAACTCTTCTGCAATTTAAGATGCAAAGCTGTTTATAGGGCACATTAGGATTGTTTAACATATTTAACAACCCCAATATTAATGTTTATTAATGCTGAATGAAGAAAATGTCTGTCTAATCTAATCAGGGATATAAGTGAATTTAGCCATCCTTTTCTTTTTCTTTTTAAAAGCAGGCTGGTCAATTTGATGTGTGCTTACTGGACAAAGGATAGGAACTTTAACAAATGACAGAATAACCATTTTCTGTGCAAAAGGTTCCTAGGTTCAAGCACATCCAGATGAAGTGAAGAGTTGGTGGGCAACAAAAGAAACTTGGATGCCTGTAGGGTATAGCCATAAGAGAAAGTTAGAAAGGAAACCTGCATGAAAGCTACCAATAATCTCAAGAAGTAGCCTTTGAATGTTGAAGATGCAAGGACCATCATTCATCTTCTGTATTCTATACTGTCAATGTTATCTTTTACATTCTAAACCCTTAATTGTCCTTTAAACTCTAAAAAAGCAAAAGCAAATGGTGACAGGAGACTGCTGGAACCCTATTATAATATATTGGGTAAAAATAACATGAAAAAATATACATTTATTAGAAACCGATGGAACATTAGGAAAGTCTAGTCTGTCGGGTTGTATTGCACAAAGGAATTTGTTTAGCTCTAGTAAGTCATAAAGCTTGAACAGAGCGGACCAGTGAGTAGGTGTTGAATGGTAATCATCATTAATCATCATTATGAAGGGAACCTATGAGGTGGTAGCAATGACAGCAATGGTAGCAATCAGGCTCTGATTTGGAAGAACTTTAAAATATGATTAAATGCCTTTCCGTGAATTTATCTTGTGACCTGGATGCCAGGTGACTCCTATGATTTATGGGAGATAATAATATTATTGCCATGAAGGCTGCTGGGTGTGCCTGGCAATGCTCTCTGTTCAGTATTTTGGTTTCTGGTTTTCTTGTGACATGCTAAGAGTACACTAGGCTCCAACTTGGTTGCTCTGTGGTGCTGGGGATTTACTCACCGTTATGTTTCAGAGATATTTGCAGTCATGGTCTAATGACATAAAAACTAGCCTATGTCATTTGCTAGTGGCTAAATCTCTCATTACTTCTGGAAGGAACGTGAAATGAGGGGGAGGAATGTATTGGGAGATGGGAGGCAAGTTTGTAATTGCGGCTCTCCATTCTCCTGCACCGAAGAAAAGTCATTAAAATCCTAACTGCTGAATGTTCCCCCTGGACCAAATTTTTACTGGAAATGAAGAGGAAAGGTGGTTTGACAGTGGAAACATTGACCAGCTGCAGGTATAATACTGAGTCTGTTGTCACGGCCAACATTTCATTGGTCTATTTCTAGAGGATTATTTAGAGGGCTGTGGTCTTACATTCAGCCTCAAGAAGGAGAAAAAATACAGCCCGCGAGGTATGCCTCCTCACTGCAGGATAGTGATTTGTTATGTGTTTGTCTGAGTTAAATATAGCAGCCAGTCATTTTCCATGCTCCAGTGTTATATCCTGTTCATTCTGAGAAAGAAAAGTCTTGTTTGGAGACATTGAAAATGTCTCCAAAAATGCCCACAGCTCAGGAGTCTACCTAGCTCACTTTTGGGAGTCACTTGACATTTTAGAAATTGCCGATCAATCATCAAGTAACCTTATTGGTCCAGGCAGCTCCGATGATCTCATTTTGATTTTTCACTTGTGATTGCTGGCATGACAATGCAGTTTGCAAATAATTGTTCTTTCAGATGAATTGGTGCGGGATTTCAATTTCATTCAGTCTTTCTTGCCAAGCATGTCCTCCCTTTCTCTCTCTGGTTTTTATTCCTGGAAAAAAAAAAGATCTGTTGGTTTCTCGGGAAGGATTAAAATCCTCCCACCCATTGGGAACGGTTCGCCAAACATGATCTAAATTTCTTACTCCTAGATGGTAGATTTGGGAGCAAGGAAAAGGAGAGAAACGTGTGTGCCTGTTGCGTTCATGATGACTGCAGCCTGTGCAAACAAGGTCAGCCTGATTTTTAATTCTGCCCCAAAGAAGTGCCAAGTCTCAAGGATCTGAGACATTGGTTGGCTTCACTTTGCTAAGGAGCAAGGATTGCTTCTCTTGGCAGGAAATATCTTGGTAACAGTTCCCAAATATTGGAAGAAAGGGTCTACCAGGTCATAGAAAGCTTAGAGGTGGGCTAATGAATGCGGCATTGAAGAGTCGAAAAGCATGACCAAGTGAATCAAGGTTACCCAAATTTGGGCTGTGCTCAGCTAACCAGGTGGATTTGATTTGAAGAAGGGATATACATGGCCCGGTTGTCACTGGATATGTATTCCCAACACTGTTACTCATAGCTCACCTAATAAGAACTCCCCGATTGAACCCCATTTCCTGGACCCATGTAACATTCAAAACCAGAAACTAGTGATAAGAGGTGAGTTCTCGCAACCCAGTACTGAAATGTGGTTGGCTTGTGTGCTGTGCTGATTCAACAGTTCTGGAATACATGTTCCATATGGTAATGAGGAGTACTGGTTGCCATCTAGAAGACGTCTAGGTTTCTGCAGAGCAGATATTTGTATGTTATTTGTGTGTTATACCAAGCCAGCATTATCTGCTAATAGCACTAAGGCCACTTATTTTGAAAGATAATGAAGGCTGCATCACGATCACCAGCAGGCAAAAGGAGGTGCTAATCCTGCTCTAAAGGGCTTAAATAGAATCAATTTGGAATGCTGTGTCCAATTCTGGAGACTTAAAAAAATTCTGGAGGCTTAAAAAAAAAGATATTGATAAGATTGAGTGAATCCAACGATGGGCAGTACAAAGTGATGACAGGCCCGAGGGACAGAAATTATCAAAACAGATTGGAGGAACTGAATATATACAGCTGGAGGACAGAAAGACAAGGAGGACATGACTAAAACCTTTAAATATATTAAAGGTGTGAATAAGATTCTAGAAGGCAATATTTTCAATATAAAGCAAGAATCCAGAATATGGGGACATAACCTCAAACTGACAGGAGGGAAGTTCAGAAGTCAGGTTAGAAAGCATTACTTCATAGAAAGAGTTGTGGAGGCTTGGAACCAACTTCCAGCGGAGGTAGTGGGTCAATCATCAGTAACTGAGTTTAAACTTGTTTGGGGTAAACATATGTCCATCATCCAATAATTTAAAAAAAAAATTCAAAAAACCTCAAAGGGCAGACTCAATGGACCTCTAGGCAGAGGTGAAATTCAACAGGTTATAGCAGGCTTGCTAGAACCAGTAGTAAATTTTCTAAGCAGTTTGGAGAACCAGTTGTTAGAAGAAATCTCCTTTTGGTTTTTTTCTACTTTACAGGGTTAACCCTGTAAGGAAGGCAGGAAAAAAACATTCTGGTGTTGTTTCTAGCCTAATCTTTTTGTTTTCTTTATATACATTTTTTAATTTTCATTTTATAAATCAATTATATCATCCATCAATTTGCACGCCGCTTGGGTGAGTAAGTATATTATCCAATACAGTCTATATTTACCTTTTATCCAAATATAAGATAACCATAATATATCTTAATATATCATATCATACAATAGAGTGCAGTATTTTTCAACCATTGTATTCATTTAAATTCTCCATCACTCTATGGCAACTTTTTATAATCATATCATATTTCTATTTATGTCTGTTTCTAGCCTAATCTTTATTGCCCTGCTTACAGAAACTGCCCACCCAGTCACATGACCCCCCCAGTCACGCCCACCAAGCCACGCCCACAGAACCAGTAGTAAAAAAAAATTGAATTCCACCACTGTCACTAGGTCTTTTCTTGCCATCAGTTTTACTATGTTTCTAAGGAAAAGCAGAAAGTCCATAGCCCTTAGAACAGGGGTAGGGAACCTTAGCTCTCTCATGACTCATGGACTTCAACTCCCAGAATTCCTGAGACAGCACCTCTTGCCTTAGCTTAGAACATGAGTCTTAACAGCTTAAAATGGCTGGCTCAGGAATCCATGAGTCATGAAAGAGCCAAGGTTCCCTACCCCTGCCTTAGAATATTGATTTGGAGAGAAAGTTATAGTCTCTCATTTTGATTCTGCCCTTTAATCTTCAAGGGGGAATAGAGCAAGAGTCCTAACAAATCAATTTATTCTGCAGGGGCTATGAAAAGTTTGAAAAAAGCAAGCAGCAAATTTTATTTTACTTTTGTTGGGTTTTGCTTTTTTTTTTTTGCTTCTGTTGTCTCAAAGAGCAGCTGCCTAGCTTTATGTGCACATACTGTAGATTCATCTCTGTCATTTGCTCAAATAATCCTGAATCCATTGTTTATGTTCAGAATTGTGAAGTCCTGACCTTTTCAAGCAGCCAGAAATTACTGAAAAACATTGCAAATTGGGACTCATTTCTCTGCGCCGGAGGAATTAGTGAAAATATCATAGCCTCTTCTTGCACTAGGAGTTGCAATCAGTCCTCAGCTTACTGCCATTCATTTAGTGACCACTCAAAGTTATAACAACATTGAACAAAGTGACGAATGACCGTTTTCAACACTTATGACCATTGCAGCATCCCTGTAGTTATGTGATCAAAATTCAAATGCATGGCAACTGGCATGTATTTATGATGGTCTTAGTGTCCTGGGGTCATGAGTGCAGCTTTTGTGACCTTCTGACAAGCAAATCAATAGGGAAGCCAGATTCACTTAACAATTGTAATGATCCACTTAACAACTGGGACAAGAAAGGTGGTAAAATGGAATGAACTCACTTAACAACCGTCTCACTTAGCAACAGAAACATTGGGCTCAATTTTGGTCATTTAATTTCAATTTAATTTCACAAATTTTTATACCGCCCCCCCTCCCAAGGGACTCGGGGCGGTTCACAGCCATATAAAACAAGTA
>JAEANM010008032.1:0-17291 GCA_017656035.1 Myanophis thanlyinensis | reverse complement strand
CAACTCCCAGAATTCCTGAGCCAGCCATGCTAGCTCAGGAATTCTGGGAGTTGAAGTCCACAAGTCATGAAGGAGCCACAATTGCCCACCCCTGAGCTAGACCAATGTGCGCTTGGATTCTCCATTTTGATGCAATAGGACCCCAATGTTAAATTTGTCCTTAAACACAATTGTTATTCTTAAAACACTCCATGTTTGAAAGCCTCATATAACATCTTTTATTTTATTGAGCATGAATGTAAGCAGGAAATATTAATACGGTAAATTTTCCATGTGACCAGGCAATGAGAAGATTTTTTTAGACTCCAGCTTCCTTTTATTAGATCTCCATCAGTGTTACTCTTACTGTCCCTTTTGTCTCCCTCTTTGTTCAATAAAATCAATTCCCCTGTAAAGAACAACACCAAATACTGAAAGAAAAAAAATCTCCCTTTGGATTGTACTTTAAGCAAAACTCTGTAATAGTTTGAACCAACCCATATTGCATGTACAGGCCTGTAGCAGTTGCTTTCACTGTTTCACTTGGATGCACTGAAAAGGCACTATTTTTTCCACAGGTTGCCATGCAAAGGAAAGTTGGAATTGCACAATAAATTGTTGGCGGTTAGAAGACACTTCAAGGGCAACGACTATTTCACCAGTATTTAAAGTAACATAAATAAGTTGCTTGTAGCCAAAGCATGGTCTATGCCTTATTTATGCTCTATTGTGCATTCAGGACTCTGTTTTCCTAGGAAAACTAATGCAGAACAGTTTTAAAAGCAACAAGAAGAACCATAAGATTTAATAGGAAGAGTTACATAATCTCTTACCTACAGTGATTATGTAACTCAGAATTTCCTAATAAATATACTTCAACTGTTTTCCTCTATGAGGAGTTCATATTAGGGTGGTTTTTTTAGTGTTATACCTCCCAATGGTATGTCTTCTTCTTTCGCCAAATATTATCTCTTCGTTTGCAATTTAGTTCCCAGTTTATCTTTTGCATAATTAATGATCTAGCATATCTATGCTAGATCTAATGATCCAGCAATGATAAACCACACAATCTAATGTATGTCTATTTAGAAATAATCCCTTTGTGTATATGTGGCTTACTCTCAGCCAAATGTCATCCAACTAAATGCCAAAAAAAGTTTCTTCTTTAAATTTGTACCTTCTAGAAATCATGACAGATGCAGAAGAATTTTAATTCTGAGCTTTTGCTATACAAGATTGTTGCATTTGTAGAAGAGTCTCCCCAAACAACTTTAATCTGTATAGAGAAGAATCATCCAGAAAAACATATTTCAGACCTGAATCCAAATCTTTTAGTAGATTTAATATCACTGCTCCTTTTGGAAGATATATTTAGAAGAGTAGTCCCTTCCAGAATGTAAAGAACTATTACTTCCTTAAAAATTATGACCTTGCAAATAACATATTTACCTTGATTCAGCTCTGTATTATTTGTCATCCAGGTTGTAAGTCAAACATGAATTACAGTCATACCAGCAACTGCATTTTTAATAAATGCCCAGTACTATAAAGTCCACCCTCTATGGCAGTTCTAATAAAAGTTTCACAAATTAAACTTTTAAACATTTAACATCAGTATTTTTATAGTGAATATTGGTTTTATATTAGTTTTTATTGGGTGTTCAACTTACCTCTACAGATAGGAACTGGAAAGTCCCAGGATGCTGTATTTACTGAACTGGCTATACAGGTAAGTTGGGGATGACCATCCAGTATGTAGCCTGTCACACAGTTATATCGGATTTTGTCACCAACATCAAATCGTGTTCCATATAAAATACCTTTGGATGGAGTTCCAGGATTTCCACAAGAACTACTCTGTAATTCTATGAAAGAAAAAAAGAAAAGAAAATAATTACAACTAGAGCTCACAGTTCACAATTTAACACTGCTGTTTAAAGTGCTCTGATATACCAGCCAGTGGTGAAATTCAATTTTTTTTTTTACTACCAGTTCTGTGGTAATATTCTATATTCTACTTACTACCGGTTCTGTGGTAATATTCTATAATATTAAACATCACCAAGCATAGAATTAAACTTCACCAAAGTTACAATGTAATAAGAGGAGAGGCAGTTTCTGTGAGCAAGGCAATAAATATTAGGCTAGAAACAACTGCATTATTTACAGGATTAATCCTGTAAAGTGGGGGGAACACCAAAAGGAGATTTCTTCTAATAACTGGTTCTATAAAACCAGTGTGAACTGGCTGAATTTCACCTCTGCTACCAGTCAGTACCCAACCAATTATCTCTTTCTCAAGATATTACTTACTAATTCTTTCTGTTGTGTTTCCATTACCTTGTATTATACACGTTGCTGCAGTTTGTGTTTCCTTAAAGATCCAAATTTATTTATATTTATTTATAAAATATATTTCTTATAATCATGTGTTTTATTCTCTATCGGTAATTTTCTAAAATTATAAACTGAATTTTCTTTTAATTTTCAGTATATATTGTATATCTCCAATATTTTTTTTAAATTATTCAGCTTTAAGAGATGTACACCTTTTTTTTTTTTTTAAAAAAGTACACATTCTTATATGAAATTGTGACTGGAAAAACAATTTTAGACACACTATTGGATTCGCCTGCTAGAAAAAAAACAACAGTCATTGGAATACTCAGAAAATTATATAGGAAGTTGCATATAGAGTTCTAGCCACTATACTATTCCTATTACAGCTCTCTCATTTTTTTTCTCCAGTAAAAATAATTTGTTAGTAATTCTTGAATTATTAGACTTTTCACAATTGTTTCATGTCCTGTCTGTTGAGCAAAGCCTGGAATTCAGCTCATTGTCTTATTGATTTAAAGTCCCACTTATAAATTCCCCTTTTAGTTGATTACTATTTTAACTTAACATCTCTGTTTTAAAACTTGGAAGACAGGAAAATCATTCCAGATATGATATCAGATTGCATGTTCAACAAAAAGCAATATATTGCATAGTATTTGAAGATTTAATCTTATTGCTAAGTCTTGCCATTGTGAATGATGGTTTTTTCCTGTCTTAATGAAAAGCAGTTTTAAATCATCACAAGAACCAGGAATAGTCAATTCTATAGCATATGGTTATAATAAGGCTGTTCCAAAAATGTGAAGAGTGGATTATCACATAAATAAGACAAGCTACCATACTAAAATTTACATTTCTATTTAAAAATGGAATTCATGCTATTTAGTCAGAGAACTAACTTGAGGTTAGTTAGTAAAAGGCCAGCCAAAATATTAGATATATTAACTGGATTTTTCCCATGTTTTATTAAGTTACACATGTCCATTGATAACATGATAAAGGAGAACATGGAACTGAATTAAATAACGCTAAACTGACCACTATTTAATTGATGTGGTGTCTCAGTGGCTAAGACGCAGTTTGGCAGTTCAAATCCCTAGCACAGTGTAATGGAGTGAGCTCCCATTACTTGCCAACCTAACAGTACGAAAGCATGTAAAAAATGCAAGTAGAAAAATAAGGACCAACTTGGTGGGAAGGTAACAGTGCTCTGTGCGCCTTTGGCATTTAGTCATGCCGGCCACATGATCACAGAATCATCATCAGACAGGACTGACTCTTTGGCTTAGAAACGGCGATGAGTACCACCCCCTAGAGTTGGGAATGACTAGCACGTATATGCGAGGGGAATTTTACCTTTACCTTTAAACTGACCCAAGCATACAAAAATGTATCTTGCTTAAGGAACTGCATTTGTTCTTAAAATATGAATTCCCACAACTAATTATGATGAAGAACATTAACCAGATTTATACTTTTAACCAATTATTTTTCACCTTAGATGCAATTCTAGGCCACAAGCGCAAATAATTAGACCCAATCCACTAATTAAAGCTATTTACCAAGAGACTTTGAACATACTGTAAATTGTAATTGCATCTAGCAATTGTAGCAATTTATCCCACCCAAAGTCATCAATCCATCCTTTTACATCATTAGACACTATAAGCAGTTAAAGCATGACTAACTCTTGAAAGAATAATTTTTGTTTCTTCCAGTAAATAAATATTTATATTTTAATAAATATTGCAGAAAAGCTGTCTTTAGGAAAATCTGCAGGGCAGTCCAAATTAAATATAATGCAAATAAACTCCTAAGTGTTTTCATTTAAGCTGCTGAATTATTATTATATACATGGCACTATGAAATCACAGTTGCCTGCTCTAGCTGATGGTGGCCTTCATACACATCAAGTTCTTTCCAAAAAAATAATAATAATAAAGATGTTGCAATGTATTGGTGTAGTATATGTGCAGATCCAAGCAATATGGTCTTTTATATTTGACAGATGGAACTTTAGTCAATGCACAGATTCTCTAAGTGCCATCCAATATTTTTTATGTCATTCAGAAATATTATTTCCCTTTTCAATGGGAAGGAATTTTGTTGTTGTTGTCTAATAACCTAACAGCAGTGATGTCAAACTCAAGGCCTGCGGCCAGATCTAGCCCATAAGGTGTTCAGATCTGGCCTGCAGGGCCGCCCTGGAATCAACAAAGGACTGGCCTGTGGTGCTTCTGCCAGTGAAAACGGAGCTCGGCAGAGCCAATGTGAAGCCCTCCCGAGCTCCATTTTTGCTGGCAGAGGGTTGCAGGAGGCCACCACAGCTGAAAATGGTGCTCAGGAGCCTGTTTTCACTGGCAGAGCACTCAAGCCACCACAGACACCCCTGATACAAGTGACATTGAGCTGGCCACCCCCACCCTGGTTCCTCAAGGTCAAACACAACCCTGATGATCAATGAAATCAAGTTTGACACCCCTGCCAATAGAATAATACAGTCAGAAGGAATCCTGGAGTTCTTTTAACTGAACCCCCTCTCAATCCAGCTACCCAATCTCTTCTTAAAAACCTGCAGTGACCCACAACTTCTGAAGGCAAGCTGTTCCAGTAGTTAATTGTTATCGCTATTAGGAACTTTCTCTTTATTTCAAGGTTCTCATCATCAATGAGCTAATCTCATTGATTAGCTTCCATACATTATTTCTTCTCTTACCTTTTTTTTTTTTTTGGGGGGGGGGAATAGGTTCCCTCCCTCTTCTTTGTGGCTGCCCAGTATTGGAACACTGCTACTATGTCACCCCCATGTCCTTCATTAAACTAGATGTACTCAATTCCAGCAAATGTTCTTCATATATTTTAACATCCAGCCCCTTAATCATTTTTGTTGCTCTTTTCTGCATTCTTTCCAGAGTCTCTCAACATCTGTTTTATATAGTGATGACCAAATATAATGTATACCTCATTTTAAAACTCCTGTGACTGAGGAAGGCTATGAAGTAGGGTTATGTTCTTTTTCAGGAATCATAAATATTTATGGCTGTTAATATTTTGTCAGTATACATCTTTTTTTTAAAAAAAAAAATTGTGATAGTTATATTTATTTCACCAGAATTTGTGCTTATTTTCAAATAATATTTCCATTGGTTGAAACATCTTTTTAAGATTATTTTACTAAGCTCTTTAACTTTGATGTGCTGGGAAACTTTAAACCAAGGAAGATTTTTCATCTTTTACACTTTTTTTTTTTAAAAAAGAAGCAACTAATTTAAAGTTCTTCTTAGGAATTTGTTGGAATTTTAGAGCATACATGAAAAGTTCTACCATGAACAATTTTTTTTTTCAGGTTAAGAGCCATTCTCAAAATAATGTTTAAAGTAGTTGCAATATTTATTTAAGAAGTACTATATAAAAATAAATTTCATTTACTAGGCGCTCATTTTTGAGTCAGGTGAGTTCAATGAGTCTCTTTGTTTTGTACAGATATGATTGTGGGTGGGGTTGTCTTTCAGTCTATTTTTTTGTAAGAATCTGGTTTGAAAATTGATCAATTAAATCTGTAGACTGATTTGCTTTAATTCTCTTAAAATGAAAAAAGTACCCCATAATTATGTTTTAATCTGGATTAGAACAAGATCTTATCATAATTTCAAATAAAGTCAAGAATGGCAAGAAGACAAGAAACAATAGATGGAAACTAATCAAGAAGAGAAAGCAACCTAGAAATAAGAAAAAACTTCCTAATGGTGAGAAAAATTAACCAGTGGAACACCCTGCCTTTATAAGTTGTAGGTATTCCATCACTGGAGGCTTTTAAGAAGAGACTGGACAGCCAATTGTATGGAATGGTATTGATTATCCTGCTTGAGTAAGGGGTTGGATAGAAAGACCCCCAAGGTCCCTTCCCATTCTGCTACTTTGTTATTTATATTGAAATCATACTTCCTTCAACTATGAAGTAATAAAACTCTAAGGGCAAATTGCTCATAAAATATTTCCAGCATGCTTTTTCATTTCATATTCCATTCTTGTTCTGCATGGAGAAATCTTTTTAATGTTAATAGGAGTTTTGTGCACTAAAACTTAGAGAAAAATATGCTCTGGAGAGTTCTCCTTAGCAGAAATGGGAAATGATTTGAGAATATTTAATTAACGAAATTCCACTATTTGTAAATATTAATTAAAACCATTCAAATTAAATACTTCTCACAGTTCATAATATTTTGATAGAAACAACCTATGAAGAAGAACACTTTTTTTTTTTAAACTTTGGGATGTTTTAATTAAAAATCTGACCCGTGTAAATATTTCAGCCCACCATTCTTCTTTTTATTGTTATGAATGGAAATTGTATGCGTGGACAGCTGCTTTCTCTTCTTTACATGAAAAAAATAGTATCAGAAATAAAACAGAACTGAATCTTATCAATAGTTTAAAAGTAGTCCTTTAAGTATGGAAGACAATAAAGTATGCAATTTGGATAATTTGGAACAACAATAATCCCTACTTCCTGCTTATGAGACATCAGTTGGTATTGGCCACTGTGAGGGAAAAAAATCTGGATAAAAATGAACCTTTGAGTGATCAAGCAGTTGCTATACTGATGCTTTCATATACAAGCTAAAATCATATACTCTAGAAATATACTTACTAAAATCAGGATACATTGATAGGGGATTAAATTATGAAAAATGTCGATCAGAACAACTTTTCTAACCTTCCCATTAATAATAATTATAAAGAAAAAAAAAAGAACTAAACACAGAATTATTTACTGGGTGCTGTACTTCCATAGTACAGGGGTGGGCAACTGTGGCCCCTTTATGAGCTGTGGACTTCAAATCTCAGAATTCTTCAGCCAGCTATGCTGGCTCAGGAATTCTGGGAATCGAAGTCCACAGGTTATAAAAGGGCCACAATTGCCCAGCCCTGCCTTGGTACATACAGTTTAAGCATGTATGGTTGGCTATAATATGTTCCCTCTATAATGTGTCTACTGTCCCCCTTCCTGATCTCTAAAGAAATAACCAAGATGTCTTTTCAGACAAATACCCTAGAGAATTACATCTATAGCTCTTCATGGATGCTTGTGCATAAGAAAAAAAAAAGGAAATTTCCTTTTAAGTAGGTTTAGCACATTAAAATAATTCCACAGGATCACATTGCTGACACTTTGATTTTGGAGAACAGGATTATAATGGTTATATTGTCCTTCTGTGTTTGCAAAATGTGTAGCAACTTTATTTATAGAATGAAAATAATGCCTTATGCTCCCTGCTGAAATGCCAGCTTCAGCATTAAAGAAGTTTAAGCATCACCCACGCTAACTGTTCAGATTTTTGCTAAAGAACTGAAATTCTTTATAGTAGATTTCCATTGTGTAGCTTTGCAGAGATACATTGAGGATGAATTATTTATCTATAAAATGGTTCATAGTGCTATACAAATTTATAAAATACTTCCCACAAAGTTAAAAATCCAGAATTTATATCATATGACATAATTCAAATCAGCATTTATTTGCTCTATTTTTTTTAACGACCCTGTAATCCCTTGCATTGGGGTGGAGTTGGGATGGCTGAATGGAGGGAGGTGAGCGTTTACTGGCTGGATATCTTTCCTGATGCCTATGCAGAATTCACAGCAGATACTTTCTCTTTATGTCCAGAGAGAGAAATACAGTATTTGCTGCTAACTAGGATCCTGATTGTGACCTCCTGGTTGTGAGGTGAGGGCTCCATCCCTGTCAACTCTGAATCGAACCTGGCTGAAGCCATCTTTTCCTGCTTCATAGTTGCCAGAAATTTTGAATGTGGGAAGGGAGGGGGGAAATAGATAGATAGACCAACTACCAGTAAAAACAAAAAAGTTTTCTTGTGGGAATCAAGGTCATCCCAACGGGTGACAAAAGAAAAAGTAAAGGCATTCCAAATGGCTTCCCAGCTACTTTCGTTGGACAATGTAACCAGTGACATCTGGGGACGGAAATATTTGCTCTTTTAATTAGAGGAAAAACTGTGGGAACTTTTATAGTTGGTTTTTACTAGCTGGGCCAATATGATGTATCCAATAAACATGTTACCTGCCTCAGATTTCTACTTTCGGAGGATGCATTACTTGGAATCCTGATAGGCCACCACACCGCTCAGCATTTATTTGCCCTATAAATCTCTGTTTATTTTTTCCTTTGTTTTCTATTTCCATATGCTTATCTATATACAGATGCTACTAAATCATAGCTCATTTTAAGGACCAAAGTATCCAGTAACCTTAGCAGCTTTTCTCTACTTTTTAGAGAGAATCATTACTTAAATAATGTATGAAAGGATATATTTTATAGATATTCAGTCATTGTTGCCATTTAGTATAAGCTATTAAAATTATATTTGCAGTGGTTTTTAATTGAACTTAACTACTGACAATGAATTCTGTTTTAATTATAAAGCCCCTATGTCTCCCTTGTGCATGGTAAAAATTAAGTAACTAGGTGCTGCTCATTTTGTACTGAACTACTCATATATCACTATCCTAAGTGAGAAAGACCAGGCATAATCAATAAGAAAGTTATCTAGAAGGAAGGAGAGAAATGGCTAGCTAGACAAACAATATCTATTGGCCATACAATCCTAAAGATGTCTACTCAGAAATAATAAGTTAGGGGGTTATTTACTAGTAAAAATCTGTGGAATTGTAATCAATGTTTGTTAAACTATAGGTGATAACTTTTTTCCTCAGATAGGAAGACAACATTGAAAGAATATGCATCATTAGCCCATTATTCTGTTCCACACTTTATCTATAACCCATTAAAGCAACTAAAATGCAGTCCCATCATTACCTTGGAGAAAGTTATTTTCATGTTAATGTATTTTAATTTCATTTTTTAGCCATTCCATGAATCTGATGAAGTGAATTCATAAAAAAGTGTATGGCTCTAACTACATTAGCTAGTTGTTACCAAAGGTGCCATGAGAATCCTGATATTTAGCTACATGCAATGACATCTCTCTCCTCCTACAATCTTTTGTAAGCTGATAGCAAAACATTATATTATATTTTTATCTACTTGTTTTGCACTGCTCAGAGTCACTTTTGTTTTGCGCTACTCAGAGTCACTTTTGTTGAGATGGGCAACTGTATAAATTGTATATACACATACACACAATTATACACACACATCTTCTGAATGCTCAAGATGAGGTAGCCAGACCTCTGATTTGGTTGAACCAAAGTCATATATGTTTTCAAAATTTGTCACAAATTGAGTTTTTAGAAGATCAATGAGTACAAAGTAAGACAAAGACAAGACAAAGTAAGTAATCATCAGAAGTGATTATTTACTCATGAACATTTATCACTAAACATTTATAACATTTATCACTAATTATCAACCCACCATTCAGAGCTTAATCTGTGCAATAAATTATAGTTCACTTATGGATTAAATTGGTTAAGGATCAAGCTTAGATCAAATATCTTGTTTACCAACAAAGAAGATGGCCCAAACCTTAAAATGAGAAATAAGGGATACAATAACAATAGTAATAACTACTAGAAAGTACATAGAAAGACCAGTGGTCCTATATGAACCTAAATTTGCGAGCTCCAATTAAAAGTAATCTTGTAATTTCTCTTTCTCTTGTCCAATAAATACATGTAACAATTTGAATGTCTGTTTACATGTACATAGAGACAAAGCCTTCTTTGACAGAAGTCACAATCCACAAAATGAACAGAGCCATGCACAAAAAATGGATATGGCTGAATCAACAACTTTGAATTAAAATATAGTGCAAGGTAAAGTATCCTGGTTGCTAGGACTGTTCAAACTTTGAAGGCATGAGTTCCTCTGATGAAGCTTCAACTATGCAACCTTCACCTGACTCAGTGCCTTGCTCAGTTTTGGACACCATCACAGCATCTCCTCTAGATTTCTTGTGACAAAACAAAGCTGCCAGAAACTTCTCCAGCACTGGTTGAAAGTCGTTTATGCTAGATGGCTCTGGACTGGATGAATTTTTCAATGGGAAGCTTGGACCCACCTTGTGGTTAATCCCAAAATTGGTCAGCCAAAAGCAGTTCAACCAGTGCTAGGAGAGCAAGATGTTAGAGAAACCTTCCCTGAAATACTGGGCCAAGGAGGCAGCCCCAAATTGCCCTACTGCAGCTTGCTCTGCAATTCTGAAGCCTCTTTTATTTCCTGAAATTGTACATCAAACAAATTAAACATTTATTTCCATAGGATTCGTAACTGATTCAGAGATCAAATATGACTCTGATTCAGAGATTTGTGTGTGTGTGAAAAAGATACTGCCAATATCTCTTTCATATACAAAAACTTCAGATCAGACACACACAGGTTCCTTGGTTTTCTTCCTGAAAAAATAAAATAAAGAGCCAACATGAAAAAGGAGTGGTGAGGTAAGATAAGAGACAAGAAACAGAAAAGGCAAAAGAAAAAAAAAATCCCTTGTTAGGCACTCTAAAAACCTCTTCGGTTCTTAACAATAAATTTAAGTTGACTCTCCAATTTTCAGGTAATGATTTAGAGAGAAATAAAGAAATGTTCCTATTGTGAAAATATGAAGTATCAAAGAACAAGCCATGGTTCAGTGAAGACTATTATTCTGCTTTATATACCAAATGTCCACCATCCATCTCCCTTATTTACAGTTATATAAAAGGGAATTGACTGAGGATGTTTGAGGTTCTTTCCAAATTTCACTGCATAAGCAATACTAACCATTTATGACTTCAGGTTAGTGCTTCTTAAAAAAAAAACAAATCTTCTAAGAACTGGAGATGTGGAAAATGTTGGTTTGGGAATTTTTTTTAAATTTTATTTTAACCTATTTGTTTTAGCAATAGAAATAGCCTTTAGACTTATATGCTGCTTCATAGTGCTTTACAGCCCGCTCTAAGTGGTTTACAGTCAGTATATCACCCCCAACAATCTGCATCTGGCTTCTCCAATTGCCATGTTTTGTCAGAAACTGACAGGGAAAGTCACAAATGGCAATCACATGACCTTGAGATGTCACAACACAAATCTGAATTTTGATCATGTGAACATGAGGATTCTGCACTGGTCGTAAGTCATTTCTGTCAGTTCCACTGTAACTTTGAACAAATGGCTGTTAGTCAAGGACTAGCTGTAAAGAATTATTTTTATACTAAAAGATTTCTATATTACTTTGCTTAAACAGACAACAGAAGATATCCTTTTGTCTGATTTTCTGTCACTTTTCAGGAAATACCCCAGGCAGAGAGAATTTCAAGTCTTCCCATGAACATTCCTACTACTAAATATGTTTAGAGACCAGATAAAAACATTAAATATAAAGTTGAAAGGAAGCACATACTCTTAACTTTTGAAAGATAAGAGTTTAGGAGTTCTGCATTCTACATGATCCTTTCTTATGGACCTAATTTATTTTCAGCTCATCATCTGACATAATAGAAGATGAGAGTTCAAGAATATTGACTATAAAGCAACCCAGTAGCTTTAATTACCTTTCACTGTTAACAAATATTTCCTTCCAAAAAAAGACTAGTTGCATACTGTAAATGTAAGAGTAATGAGTCTTACATATTACAACGATAGATGTAAAAAAAAAGATTCAAAAATGAAATCTGTAAATGCTAATAGATAAAACATGGATAATATTTATCTATGAAGTATAATAGTCAATATATTTATAGCTAATTTACAGCAAAATATCAATGTTTACAAGTACATAATAAATGTGAGCATAAATGGTGATGTAATAAACCTTTACATGGCTTGCCATTTTTCATGCTATTAAATATAAATGCCATTCTTCTTCTTTTGGCTGGTCCTATTAGGGGTCGCCACAGTGAATCATCTTTTTCCACCTAACTCTATTCTCGGTATCCTCTACTCTCGCCCTAATTAACTTCATGTCCTCTTTTAGCACATCCATATATCTCCTCTTTGGCCTTCATCCTGACCTCTTGCCTAGCAGCTCCATCTCCAACATTGTTCTACCAATTTAACCACTATCACTCCTCTGCACATGTCCAAATCATTTCAATCTGGCCTCCCTGACCTTGTCCCCAAAACGGCCTATATATTATATATTAAATATAAATAAAATAGTGAAATGTATTCAGTTTCAAATATAGAAAAAAACCCCCAAAGTAATTGTTTAAAATATATTTTAAAAGTCTCCATATCAGAAGAAGGTTATATACATTTATTTTAATAAGTCTCCATTATATGCAAACATCAATTATTGATAATTGTTCAAATTATCTATACCAAGTCCACATGTTGTCTATAGTAAGAAAGACTTTTTTCAGAACCAGTTATGACCAATAACAGACCACAAATTTGCAAACTTCTTGTGACCAGTAAAAAAAGTCACAGCAAGTAATATCAAATAAGAAACATATTGTATAAATGGCATTAACTAAAACCAAAATCATTAGATTCAGTTTATATAGAACTAAGTTTATCTAGAGGAGAAAGCAAAAGAAATCTGTATCCTACCTTGAGTTGAGGCTATAAATAAAACATTTTATTTCCCAAGCCATATCTCTTCATATAAGAAGAATAACCTTTGTAAGTCAACACCCTTTATAGCCTTCAGCGTGAAACTATCAACTGTGTAGCTCTGAGCCACAAGTCTTGGAAGCCACAATGGATCCAGAGAGGTTCTTCAGGTTGTTCCTTGAAGCTAAAAGCCTATGCAATTTTATATACAAATATATATCCCTGTGATTAACCTATTTTAATTTTTCCTAGGTGTCATTACAGAATAAGTTAGGAAAAAGCCTATATTTTCAGGCCAAAGCAGAAATAAATTTTAAAAATTGAACTTGGCTCCTAGGAAACACAATCACACAGTGGTTTTGAAAAATCAAGAGGATGAAAGTGCTGTATTCCTACAGAAAACTTGGTTTGCCTTTTGATATTTTCATATAATCCAAACATAACTCAACCTGAAAATGAGAACAGAAAGACAAAATAGATGTCTATGAGAAGTTTTAAATTTAGACCTGTCTTCTTCTTGCAAATTCTGTATTTGTCCAGGAGAATCAAACCAAATGATTTTTCTCTCTTTTTTAATTAATCCTGTAATTTGTCTTCCTTTTTCTGACAGAACACAGATGTAGAAGTTCATTTCAGACATCTCGCCCTGTATTATATGAATGCCTTCCATTTCTTGACTTCTTTCAGCTTTTCCTCATTTAATGAACCGTGATGGCACAGTGGTTAGAGTGTAGTACTGCAGGCTTCTTCTGCTGACTGTTGGTTGCCTGCAATTCAGCAGTTCAAATCTCACCAGACTCAGGTTGACTCAGCCTTCCATCCTTCCAAGGTAGGTAAAACAAGGACCCAAATTGTTGGGAGCAATATGCTGATTCTGTAAACAGCTTAGAGAGGGCTGTAAAGCACTGTAATACAATATATGTCTAATTGCTATTGCTATTGCTAATTATATTAAACTCCATCATGACACTATCACTTTTTCTCATTGGGTCTTAATCCATTGGTCAATTCCTTTTGAGGATTGGTATTAAATCCAAGATCACTGCTCTTGCCCTTGCTTCTCCAACAAGTTCAATCAGAAATTTGTTGAATTTTCCACACTTAGTTGGATTGTTTTTCAAGCAGAGATTAGCCTGCCCTATAGAGAATTGATTGATTTAGCCGCTGTTCACAGTTTCTACTCAAACAAGTAGCTAACAACATATTTTCACGTTAGTATTAATTTTGTGAAGCATTGAAAGAATGTGATACTTTCAGCAAATCATCCATATATGCCATTTTATACAAAAATTTCTCCTTTTTTTTTTAACTTTAATTTCATTTTAACCATTAATATTCTTTGAATTCTACATTCAGTTTTCGGATTCTAATCCCATTCATAACAGTAGTCCGATATTCTGCTTTCCTGTATTAAAATGTCTAGATCCTTCTGTTGGTTCTACAGATGTTGGGGGTATCATGATTTATTGTCTCCTTATTATCATGTGTTGACAGTTTTTAATACTCTTTGATATTTTATATTTTCTTCATTAGCAATCATTTTCCCAGTATGACTGTGCCTCTACATCACTCCCTCTTCAAAACGCTTTTTACCATATATATGTGAAGTAAAGCTCATCCATATTTAAAAGTCCCTTATACTGCAGGTGTAAGCAGTAATCCAAGAGCCATTTTGGGGCAGTATTTAAAGGCACTGGGCTAGAAACTAGGAAACCATGATGTCAAGTCCTGCCTTGAGCCAGTCATTCTCTTTCAGCACTGGGAAGAAAGCAATGGCAAGCCATTTTCAAAAAAATGTTGTTAAGAAAACTACATGAAGTTGTCCAGATAGCCACCAGGAGTCAATAATTTTTCAAAGTCATATGAATGCACAGATACTAGGGGAATGCAGAAATCCCAGTCTATGTTAATGACTCAGTTTCCTTAACTTAAACATTAGTGGGAGTTGGAAAGCAGAATTATTTGTATCCAAAGCGTCTTCATTTCCTACTTAAGGCTTTATTGCTGCTTGTAATTCAATTCTCATAGCATCATTTTATAATAAATACTTAAAATAAAAATTAATAAATAAAATCATTTGTTCTTATTTGGTTAAGCAGGATTTTTTTTTGCTGTTGTTGTTTGTCTTGAAAAAACTGAACCCTTTGATATATTGATCCCTACACATCATGGCTCATCTTTTTGCTTATTGAAGTATTTTTCATTATATATGGGCTAGGAACCAAGAGACCATGACTTCTAGTCCTGCGCCTTAGGCAGAAAGCCAGATCTATTGTGTGCTTTGGAAGGTGTTAGAAATTATCTTCCTTGTGGCTTATCTCACATGGTGAATATATTATGTTTGCATTTTCAGGAGAAAAATAAACCTCTGAATTTTCACACGAGCTGGTTTTAGAAGTTCTATTTGCTTGGGCTAAGTAAAGATACCAGTAATTAATGCAAACATGAGATTTTTGAATTTTCAGTTTCATAGCCTACAGATAAGCAATCTAATCCTCATTAGCATTGAGCAAATACGGTGCATACTTAACTATGTTTGTAGAAAGAGTACTATGAAACAGTAAACAATGGCTGTAGCAAATATAACCTGCACAATAAATCCAGGCAAGGCATCAATAAACATGAAAAGTTGATTACATGGGCACTTCTTTTTGTGTTGATAGATGTTGCTTTTAAGTGTTTATCTTCAAACATTTACCATTAATGCCTCTTAGAGCATAATCATTTCAATTAGTATATTAAAGACTAATCAAGGTGAATTCAGTATTTGACTATTCTGGGTAAGAAGGTAGCAGTCTCTTTATTTTTTTTTCTTGTACTTTTTGGTAGGTACTGGAATTCTGGCACAAGCATAATCACATATTGCTAACTGTGGCAAAAGTGGGTTTTATTACTACTTTGGTTTTAATAGTTCTATTCATCTCTATATCATTCTTTTGTCCACAAAAAAATAACCTGCAAGGTATCACAATTTTCATTTACAATAGTGTAGAAATGAGGAAGAATAGCTATTGCATGAAAAAGTTAACCATTCAATAGGAGAAAATATTTTCATTCTAAAGTGGTTCTGAGTCCATTCATTTGGCCCAGAGGCATCTTCTTAAGCCTAACTTTTCTTCTTGGATTTCTCCATCAGTGGAAAAAAACTTCCTATGGACTGGATAATCACATCAGATAAGAGGAAAAATGTAATTTGTGGGAACTAGATGAAATGCAGAAAATTGATCCTGGTGAGTCAAAAGTAAGTTTTCTGTGGCATCCTCAGTGCTCTTTGAGCTTTTGTTTTCTTGCGTGTTGCATCGCCCTACTAGGTAACATCTTCCGTGCTGTGCTAAGTATTGAAGATGTTACCTAATTGGATAATGAAACATCTGCAAGGAAACAACCAATCTCAAAGTCCATCAAGAACTCCACAGTGTAACACAGAGCTACAAGTTATCTCTCATGTTAGTAAGCTTTTACTTTCTTTTATTGTTAGTTCACTTTTTCTTTTTGCCACATACAAAGCAAAGAACTTCCTTTCATCCACGTACAATGTGGAACTAGGTGGTTAATGCAGGAAGATATTTTATTTCTGCCTTGCTACCTCACTTAATGTTCCTTCTGTACAACAGTGAAATTTAGTGAGTAGCTGGGCAAAGATTAATATTTTTCTCCATGTGTTATCCACAACCTCAAAAAAAAAAGGGGGGGGGAGAGGAGAAGAAAAGGAAGAAGAGTAGAGAAAGACAGAAAGAGGAAAAGAATTAAAAATAAAGGAATTAAGAGATAGACACATGGCAGAAAGGCAGAAACACAAAATGATAACATGTAAGAGGGAAGGAACTAATTTGAATTGGCAAGCATACTTTAAACCCTCTATTGACTCTGAATTTCTAGAAAGGTTTAGGATTTATTGTTCCTTTCTGTTTATCATCTTGGCTATATAACAATTGAAGTGTGAAAATACTAGAGTGTTCAAAATCAAAGTAGTCCTGCAAGCTGGGCATCACAACAATGGCTAAATTAAAATGCAAACAAATCGGAAATATGAAAAGGAGCTTTTGAAACATCCCTGAATTAACTGAAGCAGATCGTTTTTAAAATGCCATCTGGTGGTACATCATATAATCACATTTTTTTTTTCATACTTTAGTTCTGTTTTGTTTATCAACCATACAATATTGAAATGAATGATTATTATATCTTTGAAAGTGGGTATCCTGAGGTGTCTCCGTGCTAAATTAGATGTGGTGAAAATATATGTCTCCTGAACTTTTGCTATTAAATGTAGATTTGGATGAAAGAAAATTAAATGATTCTGCAGCACTGGGATTTAATGATTTGCAATTAAAATCACCATAAATTGTTTATTTGCCTTTAGAAGACTTCAGTTACTAGTGGTATTTTTGTGATGCTATTTTGTTGTTTTTCCAAATTCCATATTTCTATTCTATTCTATTCTATTCTATTCTAT
>JAEANM010008031.1:0-17291 GCA_017656035.1 Myanophis thanlyinensis | reverse complement strand
TTTGCATGTAATGAGTCTATCTCATATATTAGTTTCACCTTTTAAGTTGCATTTACTGAAATAAATGAACTTTTGAATGATATTCTAATTTTCTGAGTTTAACCTGTATAACACACTCAAGAAAATATAGCAAGAGATGGGGGTGGGGGGGAAGGTTGTAATCTCAGAAGAAAGTATGAGATTTTGTTCATGTTCCATTGAGATACTAAACTATCATTGTGGTTAGGCAAATATTCTATTTTGTCACTAATAGCAACCAAGATATTGCTATATGTTGCTATCTGAATCTATTGCTGACATGTATTAAGCACAGGGTGACTGGCAGCTAATCATTGGCCCAAGGAAAGGTGAGCTCCTCACCTAAAATAATGGAGGTGCATTCCCCTCCCCCTCCCCCCCCCCCCCGCCTCCCAACAACTTGCTTAATGTCTTAAACAGCATGCGATTCCAGTTGTCTGGTTTCACACTCTAGGCTAAACCATAATGTTATTTGTGAACCCTGATGTGCCTTAGTGATCTATTACTCATTAGGTTTATATGGCTGCCCATATCAAATACTTGATTCTGAGAAGCTAATTAAAAGCTGTAAAGTAAATAAACCAAACTATATATTAGCAGTCTGTCTGTTCAGAGGGATAAAATCCAATAAATGCAGATTTTGTTTTCTCACAGATAGAATTGGACACAACTGATTAAAAGCAATTGAATCCAAGTGTTGGTTTAGTATTATAGTCTACAGATGCTGCTTCCCAGTTGGGCACATAGCAGTTAAGCTGTGCAAAACAATCTGGCAAATAAGATGAAGAAGATAGAAAAGATGATCTACATAATCCTAGGTAATTGTCACGGCAATAAGAATTGTTCTTAGCAGCAGATCACCCCTTCTGAACAGCATTTTCTCATTCATATCTTCAGAAGGTCTGAAAGAAGAAGGACGTGCTACAATCCAAGACAAAAAGAACCAAGGAATACAATCCCCAAATCAGGATCAGCGTTGTGATTCACTCTCCCTCAAAGATTTGAAAAAGCCATGTTTTAAGGGTTGGGGATGTGTGCATTTTGGGGGATGACTAGCAGGGTTGGGCAAAAGGCGCTGAGATCCCAATACACAGCAACATTTTAATGAAATCTGAACTATGCCTGTTCTACTAGATCTAATAAAATCTCCCAATGTAATGGGAGATGGGCAATCCTACAAGTAACCAGTTCTTGAGACTGATGGGTTTTACAAATTTTCTGTTTGTACAGACATCATCTGATGTGTTCCAGGATGGCAAAGAAAGAATACTGATTCTGTGTATGCTTTGTAGCTAGAGAATCTGCTGTGAAAGGGAGATGCGCTTGGAACCACCTTTTGGGGACTGAATCCAAAGCACCGCATGCTCTTACCTCAGGGGTTTCATATTCAATTTCATTGAGGGCTGCATCAGGGTTGTGTTTGATCTTGGGAGGCAGGGGGCGTGGTCAGGGTGGGCATGGCCAGCCTAACGTCACTCATGTTGGGGGCCCTGTGGTGGCCCGAGTGCTCTGCAAGAGGCTTCTGATCTCAGCTTTTGGCTGTGATGACTTCCTGCAACCCTCTACCAGTGAAAATGGAACTTGGGAGGACATTGAAGAAGATGTATTAAATCTAATGTATCACAGGGGCTAACTAAATTGTGCAGACACCAAACTGGCCTGGCAATAGTTATGAGAAGGAAAATTGAAAAAGACAGAGGAGCTAATTCTGGCTGCACAAAACCAAGCCTTAAGAACAAATGCATAGAAAGCCAGAATTTAGAAGACAGCAACATACATTAAATGCCACCTCCGCAAAGAAGCTGAAAAAACAGTGGACTACCCAGTTATCTGCTGGGAGAAGATTGCACAGAATGATTACAAGCAACAGCATGACATGTAGCAACAATGTTATATTGAAAAATCTGCAAGAAATACTATTTGTCTGTAAGCAAGAACTGATAAAACCATAACATAAACAAAATAATAGAAAATGAAGAAGCCAAAGTTCTGTGGGACATTAGGATCTAAACAAACTGGCACCTGAGACACAACATCCCAGACTTAACAACTGTTAATATGAAAAATAAAATAAAGTCTGGATAGTGGATGTTACCGTATCTGAAGACATAATGGAAGAGAAAAAATTGGGGGGGGGGGGAATCACAAAATACAAAGACTTCAAACAGAAGTAGACAGACTATGGCAAAAGAAAGCAAAGATAGTATCAATAGGCACACCTTGGATACAACACAAAAATAATGGAACACCACTTGAACACTGTCGGCATTGACAAAATCACCACCAGTCAATTGCAAAATGCAGCTTTACCTGGAATACCTTACATCCTTTAACACCATCAAACAACATCTGCTATCCCAGGACCTGAGAAGGACTCAATAGATGAATAAAAATGCCAAATTCAGTCTAAACATCTGGCTGACTGTGCAAGAAACGATTATAAAAACAATAGTGACAATTTCAAGAATTTTACCATGAAAGTCTTCTAAAACATCTCTTTAAAGTGTCTAGCTCAAGAGATTTTGAGTTAAGTATGGAAAACAGCATTTTGCATGTTTACAAGCTAAAATAAAAATAGTCAGCATGTAATGTTCTGCCTTTGTTTAAGTTAATTGTCACACACACTTCTGCAAGATATATAATTAATTGCCATTCCAACTAAACACTCAAGAAATGTGACCGTTATAATTAAGGACTCTTAGTAATTCTTTGTGCTGTCAAGAGTATGCAGTGCCTACCTTCTCAGAGGGAAGAGATCACCAGATGTTGCCATTTTAGAACAGCTTCTAATTTTTGTGGCTTTGTATAAAGAAATAAATAGCAAAGCACCAGAGCATTCACAATGAAATCAACAAACATCAGCACAGCAATGCCCAGTCAAATCCATACAAAAATTTATTTTGTATTCAAATAAACAAGCTGAAACAGGTTACCTATATTGATATTGAATTATGCAGAGGTTTTTTTTAATTGCTATTCTTGCACACCAATATAACTATCTGCTATTGTATCACTGTTTTTTGTGAGTTACTAACGCCTACCAGTGCATGCCAACCTTCCTCATTTATCAGCGGGAAGACTCAAATCCAGGAAATCCCCACTGATACTTGCACAACATCTGCCCAACAACTTTATTGATTCCCCAGGAAAGCCAAATGGATCGCTGAACACCCAGACATAGGAAGACACATAAATGACCCCAAGAAAAAGATGGCAGGCTTCAAACTACCACATCACATCAGCCATGGATAATCTTGAATAGGATTCACACCTCACATGGCATCTGCCAGGACTGTGTATAAATGGGGCATAGTATCCTCCCCTCAGTGTGACTGTGGGGTCCCACATCAAACTATAGATAACATTGTGATGGGTTGTAAGCTAAAGGCATTTATCTAATCATTGAAGCGTAGAATTGTTTACATTAAAATAATGTAAACAATTCTATGCTTCAATGATTAGATGATCTAGACATTGGTATTTGAACATAAATCTTTTTAATATTTATATTTTATTGTCTTTTACTAATGTTGGTGAAATGTTTGTGTTGCTACTTCATGTATGATATTCCATATGCTAAATAAAAACAGAAGTTACTGTATTAACCTGCACTCGATAAGTCTTCTAAAATAGCAGATACTCACAAACATTAAGATCCAAATATATTATGGTTCTATTATTTTCCATTCATCCTTTCAAACTTGCTTTGTAACTTGCTTTGATTAGATCTCACATACTTCCATGTCAACTCTGAAGCAAACCCGGATGAAGCCATCTTGTGCTGCCTCAAAGTTGCCACAAAGCCTGGGAAAGGGAGTGTGGAAGGTGATACCCAGTTAGCCCACAAAAGACTGTGGGAACCAAGGTCATTGTAACAGGTGGCTGTTGGATGAGGAGACAAGCCTGCCATTCATACTAATTGGATAATGTGTCTGGTTGCACCTGGAAGGGAGGATTTTACTCTTTTAATTAGGTGAAAACCATGGGGAATGTTAGAGTTCGTTTTCACTGGCTGTGCCAACATGATGTATCTAATAAAGATGTTCTTTGATGAATCTACCTGCCTTGGAGTTCTGCTTTCAATGAGTGCGTTGTTCAGAACGCTGACACCATCTTTCATACATTCCATTCTCACAAGTACTTGGTATAAAGCTACCTATTAAGCCTATACTAATGCATAAGGTAGTGACAGGCATTAGACAATTTAATTGCATTAAAAGGCTAATAAATGATTGATGAGATTATATTTAGCATAATCTAATCTGCCTAATATCCATGGATGTTGCATGGGTCTGCATTTTGGGATGATAAAAAGTGGAAAAAGCAGAGTCAGAAGCTGTCTGTGGTAGGCTGGGGCAAGGTGGATAGAGAAATGTGTTCCAGTCCATGAAAAAAGTGTAGTGGGTCTCTACACACTGGTGCAAGTTGAATGTGCAAATGATATCATGCTCTTTATTTCTAAGTGAAGGAGTGGGAATAACCTGAAAGGGGAGGTACTGCTTTTCATTGGACCCCAAAAGGTGTAATCTGAGGGTTGAGTTGGTACTTACTTATGCTTACAGTGATTTGCATGCTGCCTATTCACCATACTCAAGTACTTAGGAACATAAATTTGTAATTTTGTACAGCATATTCAGATTTAAGTGGTTAACATGATTTTTTCGATAATTAAATCTTGCAACTTTATAACAAATGGTGGTTCAGAAATGGCAGATGGTTTTGATTTCTGGGTGAGACATGGCAAACTGTAGACACCTCTGCAAAAGTGGAGTAGACAACCATGACAAAGACAAATCATTCATGAGTAGAACGGTCCTTGAAATTTCTCAAATAATGTGAGGATGGAAGACTGCCCACATGTACTTTGGATGGCTGCTCATGAGGAGATTGAAATACTCTAGTTTTCTGAAAGTTTGAGTGGTGGGAAATGATGGGAGCTACCTTGCTCTTAATTGAAGTGGAGAATTTTAAAGGACACTGCATTTGCAAATCTCACTAAATAATCACTTTTGGAAGTTGTCTCTATTAACCATCTTAAAGCTATTAGGGTGCAAAATCTTCATCAGGTGAGTTTATCTTCAAATCTGAACAAAGGAAAAAATAATTATAAGCTTAAGAATTTAAAAATTTAATAAACAGTAAGGATTCAGATAAATTTAGAATATTGACTTTTATTGTTAAGACTTTGGAATTACCTGTAAAAATAAGTAGCTTTTGTGGGAAACAGACTTATTTGCCCATCTTGGCTATTAGAAGCCGTAACAAAAAATTATAATTTTACAAAACTGGGCACTAAAGGGAACTATTTAAAGCAGAAGGGGGAAAATGCAAACCTCTGCTTAATGTCCATTATTACTAAGATTTACAAAATGATACAAAATCTTCTAACATTGGAAATATTAAAGGAGCTTTGAAGAATGAAAGAGCAGAAATTAGTAACTACAATATTAATAGTAATGATGTCTGCTACTATGGATAGACAATCTCTAAAAGATGTTAGTGAAGAAATGAAATTGACTTGGTTAGCTAGGGAATTCTGGGAGTTGAAGTCTACAGGTCATAAAGTTGTTAAGGTTGAACATCCCTGCTTTATTTCATTCTAGAATAAAGTAACTAAAGTACTTGATTGCCTTCTTATCAAAATGAAAGTTCTTATGTTCTTTGTAGTTTATTTCCAAAACTTCTTTTTTCTAGCTTTCTCAGAGTTTTAACTGGCTTTTTTTTTTGACTTGCACTTTCTGATCTTAAAACTAAATCGCTGGCTGATGACACATCTCCCTTGAGAAACTCTCTCAACTCCCAGAATTGGACTTTGAATATGGGAACAGTAGTATTAAAGCATCAAAGTGGGCATGTTGTTGCTTGCAGAGGACACATTTGTGTTTTCATTTTACAAGAACAGATAAAAAATTGCCTAAAGAGATTTCATTGCTACAAATAAGTTTCTTCCGTCACTTAATTTTCATGGCAAATTTGAGATTGTATGGGAGTTGGTATAAATAACTCAATGTTGCTTGTTTTTACGTTTTGTATATATTGTGAAAAACAACACTTTTAAGTATATGAATTATTCTAGTCATCTTTGAAGGTGCCATTGATATGTGATTGACACCGAGGGGTCATTAATTATTGCTTGTAGCCTGTTATGATATACTTGAAACAATTTATCCATTTCACTGTAGAAACTTATACAAATGTATATTAATACATATTATACATTTTATATTGTTCCAGTAAATGTATCAATATGTCCTTTACATTTTATCTTTGTCAAGGAAAAAAAGGAGAACCAAGATGATAGGCAGAAGTTAAGCACTGAACTCCATTAAAAGTTGAACTTGAGTCTGTACAGTATTAGTTTGATATTAATCAATCTGCTGTGTTGACCATGAAGCCACTTACAATTTAATAAAGCCAAGATAAAACTGATTAGTTTCTTCTTATATACTAATTAAGATTTTTTCTTTTACTTAACAAATTGCAAATTGTGAAACATCTATGTCATTCAGCTGTGAAAACCATAGGTGAGCTAATTAAAAAGTGCATGAATTTTACATGTCCTATCAATACAATGTAATGATTTTTCTGCATATATTTAAGGAAAGCAATTGTAAAAATAAGTTTATATTCATTTGCACGTTTAAATAACTTTCTGCCCTATTAGCCTTTAATATTGTTTAGATTGCCTTTTACATCTCAAATCTTTTTATATGTAATTTGTATTTGCTGTCTGCATAAGACTGTATATACAATTAATATAAGCATTTTTTTTCTAGTATATGCTTTCCATTTTGCAATACTGATTAGAATAAAAACAAATTAAATTCATGACCAATGGTTAAGTGCTTATGAATTAAGGGCCAAATGACGGACAGATGGAATAGTACATTTAATCCTGGAAAAAAAAATATCTAAAGCTACTTTTTGTCATGAGAGAAAAGCTTCCATTGACAGAGAATGTTCTTCTGGGTCACTCATTGATGTGAAAGAGCCAAACAGTAAGGAAATGTAAATATAGGATATTTCTCTTATATCATGTCCTGCTGCACTGGCATCACAGTGGCTGCAAAATTTTATAAACAATCTTAAACACACTCACTCAAGTTTAATACTAGAAAATGCTTAATAATTTGACTTGATTTTAACGTATAAAATATAAGACTGGGTTGCTCAATCCACAGCTGGAACTTCTGTTGGTATATAAAAAAGAGAAAGATAATACAGAATTCTTATGCCTTGCATGAAATTTGCTTTGGCAATGCATATTTATATCAGTTTCTTCAGATTTGTTTAACTACTACTTTCGGCTGTTCCTGTTAGGGGTCGCCACAGCGAATCATTTATTTCCACCTAACTCTATCCTCTACTCTCGCCCCAATTAACTTCATGTCCTCTTTTAGCACATCCATTTATCTCCTCTTTGGTCTTCATCTTGAACATTCTTCTACCAATATAACTACTCTCTCTCCTCTGCACATGTCCAAACCATCTCAATCTCCCCTCTTTGACCTTGTCCCCAAAACAGCCGACCTGAGCTGTCCCACTGATGTGCTCATTCCTAATCCTGTCCATCCTGGTCACTCCTAAAGAGAACCTCAACATCCTCATCTCTGCTACTTCCATCTCTGCCTCTTGTCTTTTCCTCACTGCTAGTTTCTAACCATACAGCATAGCAGGTCCCACTATTGTCTTGTACACCTTTCCTTTGATTCTTGCTGACACTCTTCTGTTGCACATTTGTTTAATACTAATAATACCCACAGTTCCCTTAATGAATCTGTTTCTGAAGAAAACAAGAAAAGAGTGCAGTGCAGTATGCTCTAAGCACAATTTGTTAATGTTGAGCAGAAGATCCAGATATGTGCATCTAAATATATGGAATTGTTGTAAGACAAAAGTGGAAGACAGAAGGACTTGATCATCTTACATTGTTCTTTTGCTGCAAAGCATTATCTTTGGTTGTAAGGGTAGAAAATTAGCAAGATAGTTAGACTTGAAACCACTGATAATTCTAGGGCAGATTCCTCATATTGTTCTGTTTCAAGGTTGCCGAGCAGGAAACACGAGTGTAATTAAAATGCCTGGCAGAATGTGCTTGCTATAAAAACATCAATATAGACCAAGAAATAATATAGTGCGAATATGTTTCAAGAGTCATAGAAGGTCAAATCTGGTCCAAGAGTCAAAGGATTGCAAAGGAGGAGGAAGAAAAATCATGAGCTGGAAAGCCAGAGTTGACTCTAAGGAAGACTATAAGCAAAGCAACTATCTAACTCCCTCTGCTGACAACTGGCTGCAATCACTCATGTCTTGCCCTTTGCCTAGTATGGAGTCTCATTGAGGAGCGTTGTTCTGATTGCTTCTATAGACATATAGAGGGGGGGGGGGTGTTGGAGGATTGTACCTCATTATCTAACTGTTCCAGCAGAACAGGTGATGCCTGTGACAGATGAACCTCAATTGAATTCTGGCTTCCTGGCTTCTAAATCTAACAAGCCTAAAGCTCAACTGGAGCAACATTTCAAGGTCAGAATCGCATTCTGAATCATGGCTCATAACCATGCACCTCATATAGTGCTGAGGAATAAAAAATAATAATAATATAAATATTACAAAGAAGACATATTTTAATTTAACTACAAATATTTATTAACAATGTAAAATGTTTAATATTTTACAGTTAAGAGCTATTCTGGCATGCCCTATAAGCAATAACACTAAGTTGATGTTCTGATACCATGCTTCAACCTTTACAGGAAACAAAATAGAATAATCTGCTTCACGTCAGTGGATTTTATTGTTTCCCACACTATCTTTTAATTTTTCTACTTAAGGTTGTAACATAAACATGTTCAGATTTTTCTTTAAAAAAAGTAAAATAGCTATTCCTATGCATTATACACTATGTAGATATTATCTCATATTTACAGGAACAACATATCAATGTTATGTTGCTTATGTATTAGAAATTAAAAAATTGTACTATGAAGATCTTGTATAAGTTGTGTTATAGAGTGGAAGACTAAATATGAATGAGAGCACAAAAAGCAAGAGTGTGTATGTTCTCGTACAATATTGGCTCTGTTTATTTTAGCATTTTAGAATTTAAGCATAATTTTGCTCTTCTAAACAGTTTTCTATGGATTAAAATTGCTTAATAGAATATGTTCAAATGTTCATAACATCATACTAGCAAGAGCTACAGTCATACTGTTGCACTGTACATAATTGGTTGTGGCTTGTACACTAAATAAAAAAATCTGCATGTGTTGGTTAATAATCATATTTGCATCTAATCACAAAATGATTTAAAGTAGACATGCTGTATGCCATCAAAAAAAAGTTTAAAAATATTCTTGTTAATGTTTGATTGGGTTTCTGAATTTGGTTTTTATCAGCAACAAACTTTTTGAAAATGAGGGAAGAAATATAGTAAGGGGCATGTAGAAAACACACATGATCATTTTAGAACAATGCTTCTCAACCTCAGGAACTTTAAGATGGATGAATTTCAATTTCCAGAATCCCCCCATTCAATGCTGGGTATTGAAGTACACCCATCTTAAAATTCTTGATGTTGAGAAACACTGATTTAGAGCAGGGGTGTCAAACTTGCGGCATCATGGTGGCGTCATGTGACGTAGCGGGATTTTTTCCCCCCTTCACTAACTGGGCAGGGGCACGTGACACATCTGGCCCGCGAGTTTGACAGCCTTGACTTAAATTGATTCCAATAAAAGACATTCTGTATTGGCTGCAGTCATCTCTACTCTTCTGAACTGGATCATTTAGCTGGAGACAAGACAGCACAATCCAAAGAACCTTCTCTTCCGTCTTCGCACTAATGGATAAGGAGTCAAGTTTAGCAGGCTGCTATCATCTGTGGTTTTAAATAAAAAGATTAGAGTTAGTCTCAGTAGCGATTGAGCATGGATTCTTAACAGCAACACTTCTGCCTCACCATAGCTATGAAATCTGAAAGGTTTTAACAGGAAAGTTTGATTCATGGGGTCTGAGGAAGTTTTCTTCCAGACTTTTCTATAATAATAAATAGTAACTATTGTGTACATTTCAGTATTAGAATATATTTTATTATGGTCTAGGAGAGAAACACCTTCCTCAATCATACTTGGTATTTTCAGGTTTCAGCAGTCAGCATCTTTAATACTATTATTATTGCCGTTATCAATAATTATTCCGATCTACTGTTGTATCCAGGATGTTTATAAGCATATTGAAAATGTAAACAGCAGAAGAGATTAGAATATCTCTTTGGTAACCAAACAACCAGCTTAATTTAATATAAGGCATCAGTTAAAAACTCCAAATTACAAACCTGTCAAAATAGAAAAGTCTCAAAGAGATACTGAAATAACACTGATAGCAGAGAAGTGATTAACGTAATTAAATCAAAATGGAGTTACATCTTCCAATTTATGGGTACCAATAGTACCTTTTAGTATAACATATGTAACAACAGCAAATTTATAGAGTAAGATGAAAAAGGAACAAATTTCCGAAGCATGTAATGTCCATTTTGACACCAGAAACTGATGAGTGAAATTTGCAAAAACAGGAAGGGACGGGAGCTAAAGTACATGATACTGTATATAAGAGTAGATGTAGCATACACTTTTGGGCTTTATTTTAGCTGAGATAAGGAGGAAGTCAGAGTTAAAGAACCTGTTCCTTTCCAACGTTGTGGAACCCTTCAACAATTCTAGCCAGCATGGGCAAAATCAGAGGATGCTTAGAGTTTAGCAACAGCTGCAGGGTCATGTCTCTCAGTTACATTTTAGTTTATATTCAAAGTATAAACTAAAAAAAAAGAGAAAGCTAGTACAGGTAGTCCTCACTTACTGACCACTACTTCAACAACCATTCGAAGTTACGATGGTGCTAAATGAGGGGACTTATGACAGGTACTTGAAATTGAGGTTGCTTGGCAACTCCCGTGCATGTATGACAGCTGCAATGTCCTATGGTCAAGTGATGATCATTTGCGACAGCTGGATTCTGACAAGCAAATTCAATGGGGAAATGGCAGGAAATCACAACTCATGGTCACATGAGTGCCTTACAACCTCAGGGACTGCTAATTACTGCAGTTAGAACTGTTGTCGTAAGTCGAGTGTGATCAGTGGTTTTTTTTTTAATTTTATGATCATATTGCTTAGCAATATGGTACAGTTGATGAGTACATGTTTACAGCTTCTAAGGAGTCAAGGCAATGTTAAAGAATGGATGGAGTTGTTCTACTGACTGATATTGTGAGTGGAGAAACCTCCCACCAAAGTCATGACTGTACAGTAAGGTACTATTTTGGATACATTATCCTAAGTACTTTAGCCCAGCTAGTATAGCTGTTTGCTAAGGTAAGTGAACACCTAGTGTAAAATATCAGCACAGAATAGACAAAAGCTGCTCAAAAGTGGATAAAAAACCACCATGACCCTTGACCCCTGGCTGGCTGTAATTCCTAAAAACTGTTGGTTACTACCATAGGAAGCTGTTCTGAAATAGAAACAATCAAAACTGTATTGTAAGCCCTAAAATAGATTTAACATTTTTTAAAATAACACCTCCAAATTCCTATATTTTTTTAAAAATCCAAGAAAATTCTGGCTCATTTTGCATCATCATCTTCATAAGGCTTCCAATAATGTTAAGCATTACAGACTGGCATGGGAGACAACAAGAGATATCACCTGCTTTGAGGCATCCAATTTAGTTTATAATAAATTCATTTACCATTACTGAAAGGAATTTAGCCTGCTCACTCTACTATCCTATTGATAAATACAGAAAAAAAAGCTTACCTTGATTTTTCAATGGTAAAGGCATAGTCTCCCTGAGTTTACTTAAAAGGTTTTTCATTTCTCTCATATCCCTGCATAAATAAAACACTTAAATAAAGACCTATTTCTACATTTTAGAATTCAAGAATAACACTACGGAACTTAAGAAAAAAGTATACACGTATACCAAACATAGTATCAACATAGTTTCAATAAATATCAGCTTTTACTTTAAGACTATGCTAACAAGAGCAACAATAAAAAAAAACATAAGGAGGAAGAATTAGAGAGTGGTAAGAAAGGCATCAATACATATTCCAAATCTATTTATTTTAGATGTATGATGCATTTCTAATAGTTAAATGTTTATAGTCCAGACCAATCACAATGGGAAGACAGGATGCAATGAATAAATAAACATTAAAACCAATCTTTATTACACTCAAATCTTTATTACTGCGCAAACATTAAGAACCTATGACAATAAGTATCAGCAATAAAAAACTATTACATCTTCATGATATACTGTATGTTGACAAATATACATCAGGCAGTTTACAGCAAATGTACGTCAGTATCATTCAGCATATTAGTTTTGCTCACAAAACTGAGATCAGTTGCCATTTATTAGGTATTTAGTCCTGCATTTTTTTCAGCTGTGATACTGAATAGCTTTGACGATTTCCATTAAATAAATATAAAAGTAAAAAAATAAATTTAAGAACAAAATCAGACCAAAAAAAAAAAAAAAGCATATACCTCTCGGTGTTTTCAATATCTGTGGAAACCTGCCATAAATGTTGTTGAATTTCTACTGGTGAAGATGATGTTTCTTCCAAAATAGGAGCTTCTGAACTGTCCTCTAGCTTACTGTCAAGGCTCTTGGGTGCTGCACAGGTCTCCATCCCTTTGAAAAAGCACAAAACAAAACATATTTAATCACAAAGATGTTACGTCAATTTTTTGTTTTTTGCCTACAAACGGAATCTTACCAGACTAAAGCAGTAACTATAGATATACTCTGGGAATTGCTACGGAGGATCTCACCTTGTTCTCTTCCTGCCTACCAAAGATTCTTAACTGCCTTTCTTGTTGCCTTCTGGGAAAGAGCTCCTCCATCCTGAGGCTCCAAACTACATTCCATTATAATTTTTGACAATATGACAAATTGAATAACACTAGCTGCATCAATAATGCAAATTTGCAGCGTTTTCACTTTTCATACTTTATTCTGTTAAAAAAAAAAAGAGTTGAAGGATTTGTGCCAGCTGGAATGTTCATGTGTTCCCTTCACTTTCTCTTTTAAGAATCTGCATTTTAGAACAATAACACTTAGATTTATATACCATTTTATAGTGCTTTCCAGCCCTCTCTAAGTGGTTTACAGAATCAGCATATTGCCCCCAACAATCTGGGTCCTCATTTTACCCACCTCGGAAGGATGGAAGGCTGAGTCAACCTCGAGCCTGGTGGGATTTGAACTGGCAGACAGAAGTAGTACTGCTATACTGCACACTAACCACTGTGCCACCAAGGCTTTTGGGATAAGCTGACCCTTTAAAAAAAGTCAGAGTTATGATGCCAGGCACATTGTCCACTGAAAGAAAGGAGAACATTTGAAACAGCAGCATGAGATAGCAGGCTAAGGAAGGGCAGAAGAATCATAAAGCAGAGCCTAATACTAGCTTGATCAGGAGAACTGATAAGATAGAAAACAGAAGTAGGTAGACATCTAAGCTTCTAGAACACAGAATGGTAGATTAATCATAAGCAAGCAGCAAGAAGCAGAAAAGTAAATAATGGCATAGAATGCACACCAAAGTTATCAAGAAAAAAATTGAGTGAAATAGCTTCTAAATATTAAAAACCGAAATGAAATGCTTATTTCCTAAGAGGTCTTTCTTGAACAATTTCTGTACAATCTTCTAAAACAAATGCCATTTTAGCATCAGTTTCCACAGCAGTTTTTAGGACAAATCAGATCCATATTGAAATATTATTAAAACCTCCTTTCTTTCTCGTACTTTGTATTTCCATAGTGTTTAGGAGCAATTTTTTAAAAAGTGATCTTAAGGTACTAGTAAGCGTTTTATTTCTGTGCAAGGTTTTCATGCTCATCACTGAGATGTTGCTGATATTTATACTATACTTGTGTTAATGATCAGACTGTCAAAATAAATAAACTTTCAAAAGTCTATGCCACATGAACCGGAATAAAAGACAAGTAATACCTATGGCTTTACCCTTAACGTTTAAAATTCATACTCATTTATAGAAGAGGCCAGCAGTGTACATGTGTATCAAAAAAGTCAAAATGATATTCACAATCAAAACCTCTTATGAGGCATATAAACATGTTCAACCATATGGTCACAACCATTATCTTGATTGTTTTTGATCCCTGTGATATGGCCATCTGACCAGTCCAAAGGGCCCTTTCTTGACCGAAGCTTTTTCAATTTACAAACAGAGAACTGAGTTCTCTAAGTTTATATGTGTCTCCTGGGTTAGGGAGAGTCCCAGTATCCTCCATAGAGTAGCAGTAAGCAGACTCTGGAAATGCACTCTGAAGTGCCAGGCAACATCTGCAAAAGCTGGGAGGTGGGACTGCAGCCACTTCATGGTTGAAAAACCACCCTTTGGGGTATTTTTTAAAGGATAATAAATCACACCTTTCACTTCTTAAATACTTTATTATCTTTACTAAGCTAAAAGAGGCTCTTTTCAGCCACAGCCTCTCCTTTTTTAAAGATCTACGCCATTTTTAAGACATCATTATTGTTGAATGAGGAGGAGGGCCGCCAGAGCTGACCTAAATTAAAGAAATATGGACTACTTTTTTTTCTTTCTTTCGATGGGGAAATATAAAGAATTAAAGGAATTGTGATTTTATTTTGTCATTTCCATGAATCTGCCATATTTATTTGATGTTGGGAGCTATAATTTTATTAAAGAATCTCACCCAAAAATTGATAACTTGAACAAGCATAGTGATCTTTGTTAATATAGATGATGGTAATTTAGAAAGATTAATAAGTGCAAACAGAAACATAACATTTCCCATAGCAGGAAAAATGGATTTGATTAAGATGGTGGTGTAAACTGGTTTTTAACAAAGAGATTTAATTTGATCTTGCTTTTATGGGATATTTTTTCTGGTTTTTATGTGTGAAATAGGAAAAAAATGAAATTTAGAATTTAGTAAAGATTTAGTAGAAGGCTTAGTAATTCTCTAGTTATAGAAGTTTGTAATTAATAACTGTAATAATACAGTTTGTAATAATTATAGTAATGTAAAAAACCGAGGTCATAAATGCATTAGCATTTACTGTGTTGGAAAGACTGAGAAGTCAACATCATTTTTTCTTCTCTTTTTTTATCCTGCATGCCCACCTCTTTTTAAATTTTTATTTTAATTGTACTTTATGCTATGATATCTTAATAAAACTTCCATTTAAAGTGAAAGGGAAAAAGGGCTGACAAACTATGTGGCTTATACAGCTATGGACCTGCTGAAGTTTTGCTTGTTTTAGAGAAGACCCAAGACCACTGAAGACGTCTAGAGCACTGGTCCCCAACCTTTTGGCACCAGGGACCAGTGCCGCACAGAGGTTTTTCTGTGGACTGGAGAGGGTGTGGTTTTGCACGCTGCCTGTATCCCATAGACGGGGCTTCACTTGTTTGCATGCTCTGGTTTCTGGCTTGCTGTGGACCGATGGCGGTCCACTGACCAGAGGTTTGGGACCCCTGATCGAGAGCTGCCCAGGAAAGAACTGCTGTTGCAGAGTAGCCCAAAGACTGTAAACAGGACCAGGGATGAAGCAAAGCACTGTCTTCTTTCTTCAGTCAATCTGGCTGAAAATCAAAGGCTGCAAACTCTAAGGATGATAATTAAGCTAAGAATAATTAATGCCCCTATTTAGGGAGAGGGCTTGTACAAATGGTAACATGCATAACAAGATAGACTGTACCAGAAATGGAAGCTTCATGTTGCCATTGGCAAGATAATTAACTTTCAAATGCTTGAATGTAAGTCATAGTTTTACTCCCTGCTGATTTACTGCAAAGCGGCAGGAAGGCAGGAGAGATGATAATTTAAACGACTTAGCTTAAAGGCTGCTTGACTCAAAAGACATTTGCATTGCTGAAGGAAACCCTTCTTATCTAGCATACATTATAAATAAAAAGGAGAAAAATCATAAGGTTTTTGGATGCTGAGCGTATGATTATTTTTTTAAGAGCCCAAGATCTTATGATACCCTGGAGCAAAATCTGTCTCTGTGACAGCAGGTTAGTCAATTTAAAGCAATTTCATTGTATCTTAAGTTCCTTCATGTACTTAAGATTCTGTTTATGTAGCACTTGCACATTTTATAATACGAGTAAGGAAATCAAAACACACTATTCAACCAATCCATTCCTTGGATGCTTGACAAGCTATTTCTGCCAAGAGTAAGTTACTAGAAGCCATTAGTTTATTACAGTTATGGAACACAGCAGCCTAAAAATAAAACTGTAAAAATAAGCAAAAAAGGTCTAGCTCGCGGCTATCAAACTCATGGGCTATGGATTGGATGCCATCAGTGCTGCCCCCCACCCCTGGGTTAGCGAAGGGGAAAAATTCCCCGATACATCATGTGGTCCCGCCGTGATGACACATGTTTGACATCCCTGGTCCAACCTCATAGGCAATGTTTTTCTGTTGCACCCATATTGTGGAGCATTCTCATCTTGAGAGCAGACTAGAATTGTTGGCCTTCTAGAAACTGTGAAAGACAGAATTTTTCATTTGAGGAATGAATGGCCATAATTCTACTTAACACTTTTATAGTAGCTTGTGTTTTTATTGGCTTTTATGTTTTTATGTTTTAGTCTGTCACTTTTTTTTAATCCGGTAGTGTATAAATAAAATAAGTGTTCATGTACTTTTCTAAGAATATGAAATATATAACATATGGAATGAATGTAATAGTTTTTGATTTCTGAAGTAGCTTTTATTGTGGCGGTGTAATATTGGCTTTTTTCAAGTTACGTTGACTGTGCCTTGTTTAAATCATTTTGAATTTCCACAGGAGAAGCACTATGGCAGAAATTCATCATGATGCACCAATGGTGCACCATGATGCATCATTTTTACCAATGGAAATAACTATTTCCTTTTCTTCTTTGCATGTTTGTTATTTCCCAAGGTACATAGCACAATGATTTTTTTTTAAGGAACCAAAATGCCCTGCTTTGGAAAGAATTGATCTAACACATGAGATAGCTCACCAGTTAACAGAAATAGCTTGAGTCAAGAGAGTAAAATACGAGGGCTATCCACAAAATAGATGTTTTTGTCTGTAACAAGAAGGGGCGGAGCTAGCATGGCCATCTTTGGTCTGTGCGTCCGCTGCTCAGTCTGCATCTAGTCGTGCTAGTGGGAGGTTCGTATTGTTGCCCGTTATTTCACAGCAAATGTTTGAAATGTGTGCT
>JAEANM010008030.1:0-17291 GCA_017656035.1 Myanophis thanlyinensis | reverse complement strand
AAGTTAATAAAATAGATGAGTCTAAAAATTTATCAAAAATTTAAAATCAAAATATTAAAATTAAATATTAATTTATAGAAGTGTAAACAAAAAATAAAAAGTAAGAAAAATGAGTTTTTACCTTCTTCGCAACAAATATGAATTAAAAAAACCCCAAACTCTTACTCTAAGGTTAACATTATTTCTATTATCCCATATAATTCAAAACATCGAATCTTAAAACTAACATTTCATTTCTTTCATTTCTTGCAAAAGTGGTTTCCAAGGAAAAATACAATTAGCCTTTTCTTTAATCAAAGCTGTCAATTTCACCATGTCCACCAATTCCCTTAGTTTCATCATCCATTCTTCTATTGTGGGTATTAGTAAATCCTTCCATCTTTGTGCATATTAAAGTCTAGTTGCTGTTGTCACATATAAAAGCAAAGTTCCATAAGATGTTTCCATTTGTTTATCTATTAAACTCAAAAGAAAACTCTCTGGCTTCAATTCTACATTCACTTTTAAAATTTTTTGAATCAGAATACACATTTAACCCCAATATTTTCTAGCCTTGCACGTGCACCAAAGATGAGAAAATATACCATTAGTTTGATTACATTTCCAGTAAATATTTGAAATTTCCTTGTACATTTTTGACAGCTTATCTGCGTCATATACCAATGATCATTTTATAAAAACTCTCTTTAAGATTATAATTTAATATAATTTCAACTATCCACATACCATCTCATTGATCCAACTGTACATTATAACCATTTCTTGTTCATTTCATCATGCAACTTTAAATTTATTGATCCTGTTTCCAGTGTTAGTAAAGGTTTTAAATCTTAGCAATATGACCATCATTTGTACACAAGTCATCAAATTCAATCCTTTCATTTTCAATTTCATAATTCTTATCAAACTTAGATTTTTCTGTTCACTTTCAAACACTTAAACACTGTTAACATAAGGAAAACAATGGCTTGTAAAGCCTTTCAACTCTTACATTTTTTTTGTTTTTAACTTAGGTTAGGGTTAGGGTGAGGGTTAGGGAAGGAACTCAGCAAAGTGGATTGTGCCCACTGCTCCACTGTTAGGCTCAGGAGGGTCGTGCTACGTGGCTCCCTCTCCTGACCTTCCCCAGTGCCAGAGCGGATAGGTAGCTGAACCTGGCTTGACCCTGCAAGGAGAGTGGGTGTCCCAGATCCTCCACTGAGCTTGGTGGCAGGTCTGGCCTGGGTGGGGCAGGAGGGCTGAGACAGAAAATAGATGGCTCTCTGTGTCAGTTGGGTGCATGCAAGTCCCTTGTGCCCGCAGAGCCCAACTGAAGGATCCCTCCTCAGAAGTGGTTTTTCACCTCCCGAAGAAGATGAGTTGATGGAATAATTAGGAGGTCTTTGAAATCAGGGAAGGCTGCTTGCCTCCTGACCTCCACAACGCGCAGCAAGAGAAGGGCTGAGAAGGTTCCTTTTGTCTGGCTCTTGGGTCCTCTGGGGTGGGGGAGTCTGGATGATGTGCCAGAAGTGGGTCTTCTCTCTGGAGGGGGCAGTGGCAAAAGCTTCAGGGTGCCCAGTCTGGCTTACTTGCATAGGCGTTGCCAGAGCAAAGTAGTGAGATCTGCCTGTAGGGCAGCCATAGATGTGGCACAGGCAAGAAAGGGGAGGCAAGGCAGTTCAACAAAGCATGCTTCCATCTCTCCCCCTCCCCCATAAGGAGGAAAGTGGGACCTGTCCCTGCTTGTCACCTTGAGAGGGGGGCAGAGGGCTGCTCTCCCTGCCTGGGATACCCCTGCCCCCCTGGGCATTACCCCACAGCTGGCTTTGCCCTGTCAGTGATCTGGCTCAGTCCTGGCAGAATGGGAGAGGCTCCCCTGAGGAAGGCAACCCCCGCTTCTTATGGAGAGCCCCTGCTGCTGCCTAAGGGCTGCTGATTCTGCTCTCTGTAAGCTTTTGGGGCTCAGCTGGTATGAACAGTTCTTGGAGCCATTCTCAGTGTCAGCTCCAGGGCTGCTGCACTTCGGGAGAGAAACAGCTCAGCTTTTGTGGAGGCAGCGGGACCCTCCCTGAAACCTGGCTTGAATATCACCCCTGGGAATTTAGGAACTGTGGGGATTTTTTTCTTGCCTGGAAGGAAGTTGAAAGAAAAACAGATGTGTTCTGGAAGACACAGATTCATCATAACCGATTCACTGAACTCAATAAAAAAAAAATTAGGTATTGGTTGTACCAAACTGGTGTGAACCAGCTGAATCCCACCACTGACTTCCCTCCTAAAAAGGCTTCTTGAGGTGACAATCATAAAGAGATTTTAGGAAACAAATTTGCCTTATACCTATTCCATATTCTCATTATGGCATGCCTAATATAATGATTAATCTACATTAAACTTAACTATTGTATCACAGCTGTGTCAACCAAATCTAAAATCATGTCCTTCAGTTCCAATTTCTAAAAGTCACCCCTCTTTCATCCACCCTAACAACAAACTGCAAAATGCAATTTTAAATCTGGTAGTTCTATCACCCCTCTTTCTTTAACATTTTGCATCAAATTGTATTTTATTCTGAGTTTCTTGCCATGACAACCAAATTTGAAAATATTTGTTGCCATTGTTTAAATGCTACATCAATCATCAATATAGGCATTGTCTACAATAAAAATATCATTCTAGGTAGAACATTTAGTATCTTACTCACAGAAATTCTTCCCAACAATGACAGTTGCAATTTTTCTCATTGAAACACGTCTTCAACTTCATTCCATATTTCAACATAATTACTTGTGTCATTTGCCTAGCTTAAGTTTAATTTTCTTGTCTGAAGTTCTATTAAACTGTGGGACTGATATTCTAATCCTCATCAAACCCCAGTATTCATATGTGAATATGGTCAGTTGGTCCATAAGGTGGTTAAAAACTTTGCATTATCCTCATTTGAAACATGAAGACCAACAACTATAGATTTAGTTTTTTGCATTTCTAATTCACCTGAACATATGTATTATTTTCATCATCAATACTTTTGCTTTGATTTGTGAATTGATATACAAAACTGCTCCATTAGTTTTTCAAACCTGCTGATACAAACTCTTCATTTTGCTGATACAAAACCTTACAAATCAAATACTTCACATCAATTTTCTTATATGGATTTATTGTAAACTGATTATATCATGATTCAATATTCTCAAAAAATGAAAGAAGTAAAAAAAATTACTCCCGCTAGAATATCCTAACAAAATTGAATCCTTTTCAGCTTCAAAATCTGTTTTTCAAAAGTACAAGTAAACATTTTCTCTTGCACAAAATCCTGATAGAAATCTCATTTAAGACAATTATATCAACTGTCAATCTTCAACGTTGCATCAAAGTGACATTGCAGAACTTAGTCCCTTGTTCTTTTCTTTAGGAAATATACTAAAATATTTTTGGTGTTTGTCTCATTGCAGCTAAATGTGAATTTATCTGATATACATTGTCTAATTCTTCATTCATTCTCTCTGCTTCCTATCTTAACAAATTAGTTAATGCTTGAACCAACTTTTTTTCTTTTATATTTTCAGAAGGGCTCTTCAGAATAGCCATAAAACCGGTGCCTGAGTTCTAGCATAACTAAATTATTCAGCCACCTCTTTACTTCTAAATCCCTGATTTCTGTCTTGTTTTTAAGAAGTCCATCATTAACTTGTTTGTTGCTCCCCAAAATCTTCCCTTATGTCCAGTCATTTTTTTCAAATGTCAAACCTATCTTCTGGAGATTGTGCAAATTTTTGATCCAAGTCACTAGATACCGATTTCAGAAGGTTCAATGAAATTGGTTCATCTTTGGAAACTCTTCTCATACTTTTACATGCAGTCATGACCTACAGCATATTCTGCTGGTATAGGATATAATGATCACTTTTGATTTTTTTTAAAAAAAGGAGATAAAAAATGTAAGCTTCAGGTCGTAATCCCACAATGCAGATTTTTTAAGAGGTTAATTTTCATTTCAAAAATAAAAATTAAAACCTTGAATATTTTAGTCTCTTAAATTTCCAATTTTTTGCAAGTCAAACAAAAACCAGTAGAACTTTCCAATATTTGAATTTAAACATAACTCCAGAAATAAAGTCACTAAAGAGAAGTATTATTTATTTCCAAAGAAAGTCTTAAACTGCAAATATAAATAGATCCAAAAAGTGATTTAGAAATGAGGATGTTCAGTTTTAGTGTCTATAAATTTGGTGGTGGCCCACCTCAGGAAACAACTGAATGAAAAATTGCTGGTGACCTTCTACTGCTGCACCATAGAGAGCATTTTAACTGAATTCCAGCTGATGTCACAGCAAGATCAGACATGAGGGGTGAGTCTGTGCATCCTCGTGCTGAGTTCTTCTCATTGGTGGACTCCGAAAGGAGCCAAAGCCACCCTGTAGGGGCGGCAAAGCAAAGAAAGCACAAAGAGGGCTTTTTTCCCCTCTCAGCCATGACGAGGAGAAGAGGCAGCCTAAAGATGGCTGCCACAAAGCTGGGACAATAGAGGAACAGCTAAGCATATGCTGGAGCAGAGTTTGTGAACAGTGTCTGGAACTGGGTGAGAGGATTCGTTTTTATTTAAAACTCAACCCGAAAGGGAAAAATCCAGGAAAAGAGAGGCTCACAATGATTTGTAAAAGCAGCTATTAAGCACTTTTGAGGAAAATTTCAGAAATGAAAGTATATAATGTCAGAGCTCAAACCATATACCACACACTGCATCAAATTGGTCTGCAGGGCTGTTGTCTCAGAAGGAAGCATCTTCTAAAGATAACGCACAAGAAAGCCCTCAAATGGTTTGCTGCAGACAAGTAGACTAAGGACATGGATTTCTGGAATCATGTCCTGTGGGCCAATGAGACCAAGATAAACTTATTTGGTTCAGATGGTGTCAAGCATGTGTGGTGGCAAACAGGTGAGGAGTACAAGTGTCTTGTCTACAGTGAAGCATGGTGGTAGGAATGTTATGGTCTAGGGCTGCATGGGTGCTGCCAGCACTGGGGAGCTACAGTTCACTAAGGGAACCATGAATGCCAACATGTACTGTGATATACTGAAGCAGAGCATAATCCCCTCCCTTTGGAGACTGGGTCACAGGGCATTATTCCAACATGATAATGACCCCAAACACACCTCCAAAATGACCACTGCCTTGCTAAAGAAGCTGAGGGTAAAGCTGATGGACTGGCCAAGCATGTCTCCAGACCTAAAACCTATTAAGCATCTGTGGGGCATCCTGAAACGGAAGGTGGAGATGCGCAAGGTCTCTAACATCCACCAGCTCTGTGATGTCATCATGGAGGAGTGGAAGAGGACTCCAGTGGAAACCTGTGAAGCTCTGGTTCACACTCTATGCCCAAGAGGGATAAGGCAGTGCTGGAAAATAATGATAGCCACACAAAATATTGACACTTTGGGCCCCATTTGGACATTATCACTTAGGGGTGTACTCACTTTTTTTGCCAGCAGTTTAGACATTAATGGCTGTGTGTTGCATTATTTTGACAGGACAGCACATTTACACTGTCATACAAGCTGTATTCTCACTATTTTACATTGTAGCCTAGTGTCATTTCTTCAATGTTGTCACATCAAAAGATATGCTTAAATATTTACAAAATGTGAGGGGGTGTACTCACTTCTGTGATATATTATAAGTATACACATTTTTATATAATAAGATGAAAGTAATAACAAGAGGGAACATCAGAAATTTAATGATGGCATTTTTATGTATATTTAAATAATATTGTGACTGTCAGAATAACTTATGATTATTGCTATTTTTATTTGTACCCAAATGATATCCAGGTGCTATGCTGTTCATGCAATGATGTGTATTGTAAAATAAAATAAAAAACTTAAGTTAAAAAAAGAATATTTTAACCTATTGCACCTGTATATGGTTTGCCAATTGCACAGTGGCAGATAGGACAATGCTCCAGAGGGTTAATGTCATTGCCCAGAGGGTTAGGGTTAGAGCTTTATAGCTCCTGCTGCTTTAAGAAAGTTCAAAATATTCTTAAAGATCCATCTCATCCTGGACACCCTTTTTTTGAACAATTACCATCTGGAGACTGTATAGGATAATAAAAACAAGGACAAATAGGCTGAAAAATAGCTTCTACCCCAGGGCAGTAATTATATTGAATTCTACTGTATAGTGCAACAATATTAATGCAGTATCAGAGGTTTTCAATTCAATTGTATAGAATGTGAAGGATTTGTGTTTGTGTTTTATTTTTATAGTTATAATGTACACTGAAGATGGCATTTAATTTCATTGTACAAGGTACAATGACAATAAACTAAACTAAACTAAACTATGAACTTGATGGAAATCCCTGCCAGTTCGGTAATCTTACTTTCTGATTTGTGAAGAGTGACATTTTGGAGGCCAAGTGGGTCTATTTTTGATATCCTCCTCCTATCCATAGTAAAGAGGAATACCCACCCCCAGATGCACACACACAGACAATGTACAGGAGGCAAGGCAAGCTATACTCATTTCTCACAATGTACAGGAGGCAAGTCAAGCTATACTCGTTTCTTTTAAGAAGTGATTAAATCATCACATTTCCCCCACAGGGAGTTATTAGTTTAGTTTAGTTTTATTTGATTTATATACCGCCCCCTCTCCCTAGGGACTCGGGGCGGTGCACAGCCAATAAAAAACATAGATACAATAACAAATTTAAAAACCTATTAAAATAATTAAATAAGGCTGTCCAATTAACATTATCATTATGGTTAAAAATTCAATTAAAACAATTTAAAAACATTTAAAATATAAACAGTTAAAATTTAGTTTAAGTTAAAATAAATTAAGTCTAATTTAAAACCCCAGGTATCAGGCCAGGCCAGCTAGTTGAAACAAATGGGTCTTCAGGGCACGTCGGAAGCACCGGAGATCCGTAATAGTACGGATCTCCAGGGGGAGTTCATTCCACAGGGAGGGTGCTGCCATAGAGAAGGCCTGGACCCTCAGGGCTGTCAGACGACACCATCCAGACAATGGAACCCCGAGGAGGCCAACCCTATGGGAACGCACAGGTCAGCTGGAGGCTGATGGTGGCAACTGGCGGTCCCGTAAGTACCCGGATCCCAAGCCATGGAGTGCTTTAAAGGTAAAAACCAACACCTTGAACTGCACCCGGAAGGCCACAGGAAGCCAGTGCAGCTCACGCAGGAAAGGTGTAATGTGGGAGCTCCTAGAAGCTCCCATAATTACCCGCGCGGCCGCATTCTGGACCAACTGGAGCCTCCGGATGCTTTTCAAGGCGAGCCCCATGTAGAGAGCATTGGCATAATCCAGACGAGAGGTTACCAGGGCAGAAGTGACTGTGCGAAGAGCGCCCCGATTCAGAAAGGGTCGCAACTGGGCTATCTTACGGACCTGAAAAAAGGCCCCCTTTGAGACGGCTGTGATATGATCGTCCAACGCCAGCCGTATATCCAGGAGGATGCCCAAATTGCGAGCCCTTTCCGTGGGCGATAAAGTTCCCCCCCCCCACGGCCAGCAATAGTTTAATCTGGCTGTATCTGGGCGCAGGAAAGCACAGCCACTTGGTCTTGGCTGGGTTGAGCTGAAGCCTGTTTCGCTCCATCCAACTCCGCACAGCCTCCAGGCAGCGGCTCATCACTTCGACGGCTTCGTTGGGGTGGCCTGGGGTGGAAATATACAGTTGGGTGTCATCTGCATATTGATGAAAACTCACCCCAAAGCCACGGATGATCTCCCCCAGCGGCTTCATGTAGATGTTAAACAGGAGAGGTGAGAGAACCGACCCCTGAGGCACCCCACATATTAGGGGCTTCAGGGTCGATCTCTGCCCTCCTGCCAACACAAATTGTGAGCGGCCAGAGAGGAAGGAGGAGAACCACCGTAGCACAGTGCCTCCCACTCCTAACCCCCCAGCCGCCGCAATAAGATACTGTGGTCGACTGTATCGAAAGCCACTGAGAGGTCTAATAGGACCAGGACAGAGGAACAACCCCTGTCCCATGCCCTCCAGAGATCATCCACCAACGCGACCAAAGCCGTCTCCATGCTGAAACCAGGCCTGAAGCCTGATTGGAGAAGATCCAGATATAATGTATCATCCAGATGCCTGGGAAGCTGACTTGCCACCACAGTCTCAATAGCCTTCGCTAGAAAAGAAAGGTTGGAGACCAGCCGATAACTAGACAACAGGGCTGGATCCAGGGAAGGCTTCTTGAGGAGGGGCCTCACCACCGTCCCCTTCAGGGAGGGAGGTAAGGACCCCTCTCTCAAAGAAGCATTTATAACCCCCTGGAACCAACCCCATGTCCTCTCCCAGGTCGCTAATACCAACCAGGAGGGGCATGGATCTAAAAGACATGTGGTGGCATTCAGATCCCCCAGCAATGTGTCCACTTCATCTGGGGTCACAGGATCAAACTCAGCCCAGATAATCTCATCCAAGACCGGCCCCTCTTCCCCATCTAGAGTAGCCCAGTCAGAGTCCAGCCCATCCCGGATCTGAGCAAGTTTATCCTGCAGAAAACAGGAAAAATCCTCAGCCCGTCCCTGCAAGGGATCCTCCCGCTCCCCAAGTTATCTCTCACATTTTAATTTATTTTTATATATATTTGATCCACTGTCATGGATCCACCCTGACTCCTCTCCAGATGAGAATTCAGAGGAGGAGGAGGAGGAATTTGAGTCTGCTGAGGAAAGTGTGGAGCCGAATATCTGTCAGGATTGGGGCTAGCTTGATGGAGCAGCATTAGCTGGGTCATTAGACTAATCAGACTGAAACTGAGGGAGGCAAGCCACAGCTGCAGCAAGTTGGCCAGGGGGCTCCAGGTGAGGATCAAGAGTAACTGACATTTATTAGCAAGGAGGAAGCAACAGAGTCCACACCTCCTCCTGATCCAAGGACACATAGAACAGAGAAGAGACAGGCACAGTCTAGGTCAGCAAAACTACTCATGAGGAGGCAACCTTGCCTCTCATGAAAGGCTATACCAGCATTGCCTACTTAACCTCAGCCTGAGGATTTGACTGTTGCTGAAGCAACTTGCTGAGTTCTTTGCCTTGTGTGTTCGTGCTGTGTATCCTGGCCTATTTGACTGCTAGACTGCTTTCTTGGACTTTGTACATACCCATAGGATTTGGTTACCCAGGATTAGGTTGCTGTACTGAGCTTGGAATCCAGATCTGCATGACAGGGGTGCTTTCTGAGGATGTTTGGAGGGTTTCAATAAACACCCATAGAATTCTTGCTATATGTATATATACAAATCATTAAATTTCTATGAATACTATATCAGAGAAAATTGGTAAAAGCAGCATTGTCACAGGTACATTATACCAATGCTAATCGTTAAAACAGATAATTCATATTAAAAATGTTGCTGGAAATGCAAAAATCAAGTCGGATCATTTTTTTTGTACTTAATATGTGCAATTCAGGAAAATAATTTATTATAGAATGATACATATTGACATCTTTCCCGCTAGCTGTTTTTGTGTTATGCTTTACTAAGTCTACATTCTTACAACATATACATATATATGTTGTATATCTCTCTCTATATATAGATAGATGACTTTTGTGAACAGCTGCTAATGAATATTAATGATTTTTTTAGAATAATGATGGATTAAACTATGTGAACATACATTTATGTTAAAAACAATTTTATATTTTAAAAATCTAATATTGATTTAATTTTGAAACCTTCTATGGACTGTAAGTCTGCAAATGGACTTGTACCACATCTAAAGTTTCAATTTATTTTAATGTAAGGCCTTAAAATATTAGATCTTCTGATTTGTGATAATAAGAATAGACTTGCATAAACTAGATAAAAACTATTATTTGATCTGATTAACAAATTTTATCTTATTAGCTGCCTATTGAATACTGATTTGATTTTAATGACAATTTTCATTACATTATTTTCCTTTATTGGTAATTTATCCATGAACTTGAAGACCTCTGTCTCTTTTTGAATCTGTATTGATACTACATGCAATTACAAAGAGGAAAGCTTCAATAACACAGGGACAACTTTCATCTTGACTTTTTTGACATCTCTTCATGAATGCCCCTGGATAATTCCAGTTGTGAAATAAAAGTCTCACAGTTGTCCTGGTCAAAGAGTTAGCATCATTATATTCATATAAAACCATATTCTGCATGTTTATACTGTTGTAAATGTACTTTATAGAAGCTACTAATTCACAGATACAAATACAGATTCCCAGTAGTTTATACATACAATTTACATCCTTGAAAAGGAGATACTTTGTTATTACACATGGTGTGAAGTTAGATTATCTCTAGCCCCTGCTTGTGCTAATGAACTATAGGTGGTTTCATTTTTTATGGATAATTCAGGCTGCAATGGATATTTGTTGTATAATCTCCTACACTGAAATATCAATTGCAAATCTGTCAAATAAACCATTTGTAGTAAACTTTCCTTTTGAGTTGCCAGTTACAAAATAACTGGTGGGATCATCTGGTTCACACCAGTTTGAGAGAACCGCTAGCTAACTTTCTGAGCAGTTTGGTGAATCGGATGTTGTAAGAAACAGCCTTTTGTTTTTCCTACTTTACAGAATTAATCCTGTCAGAAAGGCAGGAAGCAGACATTCTGATGTGCCTCTGTGTTTCTAGCCTGATCCTTATCTTTATTGTTCCGCTTAAGTGTTTTCAAAAACTGCCTGTGTGGAAACTTAATTGTGGTCAAGCCTTTTTACATTGTAACAACTAATGGTTCTTGGCACTATGCCCAGATTTCATGTAGCCTGTGTTGCTTATCTGGAGTTTGCTGGTACTTTTATTAGAGGCTTGACTTAAAGGGGAAGGGTTGTTTTAAGGTTTTTACACTGCTTTACTGGTTTCTGGCACTGTCCTTTTGGGGTGTACTTCCAAGAGGCAGGATGCAAGTTTGGCACTGATTTTTTTACTGCCTTTCTGGGAGCATGTGATCTTTCCTTAAACTTGGATAATTTCCTTAGGATAACTTGTGAGGTGAGTGAGACCAGCTGGTATCTTTAAATGGTGTAAATGGAACTAAGGATTGCTCCTCCTGCGTGGGAAAGGATGCTTTGTCAATTAACTGAGCACAGGAGTCTCTTGTCTATGGGGATTCTTCAGTCATCCAGGTCATGGTTGTCCCAAAGGTGCTTTTTTCAAGAAGCAACTGGACTTTCTTGGTTTCCAGAAAGTCCAGTTGCCTCTTGAAAAAGCACCTTTGGGACAGCAGTCTCTTTCATTGTTTTGGAGTGGCCAAGGCACATGATTGCTCACTGATAGTAAGATTTAAAAAAAAGGCGGTGGAGTGTGGATCCTCCCTCCAATTCATTTTAGTTTTCTCTTATGATAATAAGGCTTAGTGACATGGCACCAGGCTTGAAGTTTATTTAAATATCTGTGGCATGTACTAATTTTATTATGATCCTGACACGCTTGGGAGGGCAGAGACTTGAACCTGGGTCCCCCTGTATGCTTTGTTAATTTGTCTCTTTAGCTCGGCATTTTGTAGCCCAAGTATGCCCATCCACTTTCTGGAGAGCTTAAATGACCTCTTTGCTAAGGGTTTTGCTTTATGATCAAGAGTTGGCTACTGATAGTTATCATTGCATTTTAATGTTTTAATTCCTCAAGGTGCTCTGGCACCCTGCCTGATATTTAACTCCAGGTTGTAGGTATTGCTGATGAAAAGGAAGGTATTTAGATAGAATGGGGGCTGTGATTGTCATTGATCTTCAGAGTGTATTTCCACATTTCTAATCTAATGATTGGTATTTAGGGCAGCTTTTTGCAAGCAAATAAGCTTTTTGTATAGGTAATCCTTGACTTACAATAATTCATTTAGTGACCATTCAAAGTTACAATGGCACTGAAAAAATGATTTATGACCATTTCTCACATTTACAACTGTTGCAGCATCCCCATGGTCATGTGATCAAAATTCAGATGGTGGACAACTGTCTCACATTTATGACAGTTGTAGTCTCCCAGGATCATGTGATCCATTTTTGCAAATTTCTGACAAACAAAATCAATGAGGAGGTCAGATTCACTTAACAGATATGTTACTAACTTAATAACTGCAGCGATTCACTTAACAAATGTGGCAAGAAAAGTTATGAAATGGGGCAAAATTCACTTAATAAATTTCTCAGCAACATAAATTTTGAGCTCAATTGTGGTCATAAATTGAGGAGAGGCCAGGCGAGGCAAGGAGAGGCTGGGCATGATAAGGAATGGTTGGAAGGGGAAGGGGGTATGGTGAACCCAGGTGTCCCTTGATGTGAGTGATGTTGAGTTGACCATGTCCACCCAGCCAAGCCTACCCATCATCACTATATAAAATGGATATGAACAGTCATTTTGAATGTGAATCTTCTCAATCTTCTCAAAATAGGAAATTATTCAATATTTTTGGGTGTGGGAAGAACACTTACAGATTAAATATACCTTTGATTTTGACTCTATTTGAGGTCCAAGGACAAGCAATTCAGCTTGCATATCTGCAATCTGTGAAGTTGCATCCAAGATTTTTGTCAGACCAGAATGATAGCAAGCTCTAAAATAAAAAATTAGAGTTAGAAATACTTATACCATAGGCCAGATAGTCACATAGTATATTAATTCAAGTATCCTCTTTCACTATGTATTCAAAATGGACAGTGATTCTCGTGTGTGTGTAAGTGCTAAGTGCATAGAAGCCTCTTTGGTAAAGCTACACATGCCAACTTCATGAAGTCTATCATGAAAAAAATCATGGCAAGTACTGTGTCCAGAAATGTGAATATCTTATATATGCTTTGTAGATACAGTAGATAATTTATAAAACATTTTATTGATATTAAGTCAATTGCTTCTATGATATTTGACAGAATAACTCCTCAATAATCTTATACATTAACCACAGATTAATGTATAATATATACATTAACTATAGGATGAATGGCAGAATAATTAAATCACACTGTGGCTAATGTTCACCCTATCATGAATCTATTGGCAGCGAAATGCTCAGATTTGCTTGGAAAATTGTCATGGAAAAATTTTCTTCTTCCAAGAAGAGTGTATTAACTCATCCAGTGGTTGCAGCTGACTTTTAACAAAATTGCTTCTTCAGGATGTTAATGAAATAACTGAATTATTAAATGTTTTAATCCACCAGAAACATTTCTATAAAATAGTATCCTTCCTGACAACTTTTCTGTAGTGGTGTTTTACACACATACACACACATCTGTATTTACCTTTCATTCAGCATTTTCTCTTTTGTGGTCCGCAATATTGTGGAAAAAGTATTTATAAATTGCAAGTAACTTTTGGGAGTGACGTAATAGTGTCTTTTAGTTTTCTTCAAGTATTTCTCAATTATTATAGATACATTCTTGTGAATATTAACAGTCATTGGGATAAGAACATCTCTCAAATTCTGTAAAGACAAATGAAAAGACCACACATTTTATGCAATGCACATTTCAATTTAAGAATTGAAATTTACTATAATGTTCTCAGTAATTTCTTGTTCACCATCAGTTTGTATTGGCTATCTCTTGTTTGTTGTTCCTTTTCTTCCCTCCTTAAAGGAAGGGAAGGGTGCGGAGTCTAAAAGTTCTAACTCCTTGGTGATGAGATTTACTTATCATGCTTGTGTATTCCTGCCACTATAGTGTGAAGTCACATTTTAGAAATATTTTGGGATTGTCAGAGGTTTTTTTTTTTGCATATCATCAACAGTCATTCATGAAAAATCTAATCCAGTTAAGTGCATCTTTCTAAAATTAGTAACTGTTGCAATTTACAGTAATAGCCATAGCCTTATTTGGTGAGGAAGAGTATATTTTTTTAGCAGAGAAATGAAATTTCTGTAATATGTGGTTTTGCAAATTATCCGCTAACAGGTATAGCTGAAAATGGAATGAGAATTAACCTATACTTAATCACAGTAGTTTGCTACTATCACTATTTTCCAGCCAGCCAAGTTAGGCAAGGAGCAGATGAGCCAAATTGTGTAGATTTTGTATTATGGTGATTTGTACTTGCTCAAAGCAAAGCAGTAGTTGTATCTGGCATTTCAATTTCCCCAACATTCTCCATTAACTCTAGAGTCCCACCTAATTAAGATTACTGAAACTCATTGCAATGTTTTCCCAGAGTCTTTAAAATCAATTATCACAATTCATGAACTGATCAATCAGAGTTCATAAGTGAGAATAACATATTATAGATTCCATTTTGATAAAATATATTCACATCATACCTCATTTCTAAATGTATCACTTTGGCTAAAATAACTTTCTGCTACATGGCAAAGTGCCTCTTCAGGCCAATTTTCATACCAGTCTACTGTACAACAATTCACAATGGCAGGATATATCTGTAAATACTGATGGAAAACCAGTCCTGTAGGATTTACTGTCAAAACTATATGAAGGTTGTGGCGTACCCTCTAGAAAAAAAAATGCTGTATGAAAACTTCAGTAAAATAATTATTTCTTTGAAAATATACATGCATTAATATTTAATTATCATTTATTAGACTATAATTGTACATGCAAAAATAATTTTCCTTGAAATAAGAATTGCACTGCAAATTATAGAGTGATACTGTATAGGTAGATATTTAAATGACAGTTAGATAATATTTGCTCCCAAACTCAAAAGACAGGTTGTTTCTCTATATGAGCCACTTTGTACAATTATGCAAGTAACATGGATTCAGGTTATTCACTAATTCAGCTTCCAACATAGAAATATATCATTTAGTACTTACAAAGGTGAGATTTAATGATCATTTTAAACTTGGGTTTCTTTCAGACCAGATGATACAAAAGCATCCCTAGAGATAATCAAAATTTCTATCGTTCATTAAATCAAATTTCTTACTTTGCCTTCATAAGCCACAATGGGCAAGAGTGAAACAGGCATGGATGTCTTCAAAGCTATAAATAACAGCCTGTCACATCCCTGGCTTGATTTATCTATTAATAATAGGACAATTAAATTCACTGAGAGAGCATATTGATCACAGGATCTAGTACATACCTGTAAAAAGAAAGAATACATATCATCCAATTTATTGGAATCCTTAGCCATTTCAGAAACTGATGTAAGTAATTCAATAATGTTATTCAACTCATCCTTCTCAAATAGGTTGGGCACTTGTCCTGATTTCAGAATACAACTTAAGACTTCCAAAAACGATTCCTAAGAAAAAAGAATACCAATTAATTATCTCCATAGCCTTGGGTTGGAGCAATCTAGATTTTGTCATTTTGACAAAATGACAGTTTTTTACAGACACTTTTACTGGAGCTCCAGCTGTAGAGTTAAAGTTATTTTGTGTCAACTGTTTAATAGTCCCCATTCTAATAACTTATTAGCAAACTGGTGAAAATACAAACCAAGTCAGCTCCCAATCATCCTCTAACCTCTGATGACAATCCAGATATATTATGATTACGAAAGAAAGGAGAACAGAGAAAATTATAATAAGCATTTAATTAACATGATACACATTTTATATGTACAGTATACATTTATATTCTGTGTAGGCTTACTTGAATTATATCTGAATCTGTAATGAGGAAAACAGTCCTTGTGCCTTCTGCTCCAGCTTGCTTATAGACTTTTTTAATATCATCTTGAAAATGTGCAAAAGTGTAACTATAAGAAGTAGATAACCTACAAATACTGCATTCAGATATATAACATGCTAAGGATGCACAGGATGCTTTTCCATTGCCATTCAATCCAATCTGTTATTAAATATAAAAATGTTAGATAAACATCAGGTAAGAAAAATTTTTCTTAAGATTTACTAAAGCAAATCTTCATGTATAAAAATGTTTAAATAATTTTTAGAATGCAGGATAATAATAATTATGGCTTAGTGACAGGTGTTTTAATGAATAAGGTATTTAAAATTTACCTTGATTTAAGGTGTGCTACTTTTAAATATAGACACACCATTGACATATTATATAATATGTTCAATAAAAAATAAAGTTTCTTACCAGTGTCATATGACTATCCTGTTGTCGAAAAACCCTTGCAGCTCTAATTATATGCTGTATTGCTTCTTTGAAAAATACCATGGTGATCTAAGGAAACAGAAAGCAGAAATGTAGGAAATAGGAGAAAACTTTCTTCCAAAACGCCTCTCAGACATGAAAGAGTTAAAGGAAAAGCAAACTCTAACCTTTTTATCTTGAGATTTGGCATAAACAGAGTCTGGGAAAACTAATGCTAAAGGGACATTCAGGACCAAAAACAGAGAACAACCAGTTCATTTTGGGGGTTTTTCCTCTCACAGGAGTAACTGGAACATCTTCTGGATTAATCTCATTTCCCAGAGATCTGTAATTGATGATCTAGAAAAAGTTTTGGTGGCATACAAATTGTGTAAGCTTGATGTGAGTTAGAATTCTTGTATTATTTCATGCATGTGTCCACCCACCCAGGACAGATTCACCACACTACCCATTAAGTGCATATCCGCTGACAGAAAACGGTGCGTACAAAATGAGAGACTTTACCTCTGCTGGGCAGTGAAGTTGCATCTCTCATTAGCGCAGAGAGGCTGAGGAGAAGGCAGAGAAGGCATTGTGTGCCTGCCAAAAAGTCTTTCTGACAGCCTCACCTGTGGCAGAGATGAACCATCTCTAGCCCCTAATTCTCCTTAAGCATTGCCATGAAGGGTGGCATTCCAATTTGCATTTGAATAAAAATACATAGGCTTCTGATCTAACAAGAGATGGGATTCCAGGTAATATTCCAATATCCCATTCCACTAATCTTGTGGGAAGTTGCAGTTCTTCTGGGATCTGGAGAGCCATTGCACCACCAAAATATCTGACTGGAGCTGCTGTCTCAGAGCACAAGTTCCAGGATATCTTTACAACAAAAGAACTCACAAGGCCATCACACAGCCCATTATACCAACATTAACTCCATCACCTATCAAGAGGCAGCAACGCAGCCAACCAGCCCAGCACACCACGCCCTCCCACCAGTATTTATAGGGAGACAGCAGCTCTGGTGACACACTTCTTGCACTGGCACAAAGCACCAGCCTGAAGATGGCGAGTGGGACCTCGCCGAAATGTTGCAAAGATATTCCCAAACTTACACAGGAAAAGACCCAAACAGACCTAGACCTGCAAACCTGTACCTATGAAAATCTACGAAAACAAATTATATATATATATACAGGTATGCAGGTCTAGGTCTGTTCGGGTCTTTTCCCGTGTAAGTTTGAGAATATCTTCGCAATGTTTCGGCGAG
>JAEANM010008029.1:0-17292 GCA_017656035.1 Myanophis thanlyinensis | reverse complement strand
AATAAATAAATAAATGTAATAAATCTTATTCTCTTGTCTGTTCTCACCATATTATTCTAAAATGTTACTGCTCTGATACAGTCTGTGATTTTTGTTTTTTAGCCAGTGAGTAAGTATAATAACCAATGAGTAAGTATCAAGAGGCAGCAAATGGCCCAGTTTTGTAACTGTGAACTAAATATGGAATATTTTTTATACATTACAAGCATTCAGGCGTTCCCTTTGGCTGGAATATACAACACCCTGAAATTGAAAGAATATTGCCTACAGCTCAAATACTAAAATGTTAGATGCCAAAGAGAGAGAACCAGTGCTCAAAACGAGTAAATCAAGAATTTTCTCTTAATGGAAGAAAATTGATAGCTACACTGCAAATGTGGTAGCATTTAAATATCATCATGTTCTTCATAAGAGTTTACCCTGTGTGTCATTCAGCTCTTGAGAAATATCTATTTGCACATCCTCTTCTGGATGAATATGGGATTTACACCCAGTACTAGCTGGTAGCATATACTGGATTCCTACCAAAGAGTGCCCAAATATTCAGATGACTTTTAGGTGTAATTTTCTCAGCTGAGAGCTATTCCTCTCTTGAATGACAGTCTGGGACCAGTAGCAGGTAGGAGAGAAAGAAAGACAAAAATTAGATTTGATTTCCTTGCATTTCATTGACACTTAAATTGATTGAAATACAGCTATTTAGAGTTAATATAAGTCCTGTAGTTATTTTTCTCTTTATGTCACAATTCAACATTAAAATTTGATTATGATCTTTGGAGCTATCTGGGACTCAGTTGTCTATCCTTGCTTTAATATAAGATATGTGCAGTGAAGAATTGAAACGTAAGTTAGCCAAATATTGATGTGGTCAATCGTCCCCCTTTCTAAGAAAGAAAGTCTGTAGGATTTGTAGACATGATAGGAATGTATATGGATGATCTCCCTCACATATTAAGATGTCTTATTCAAAAGTGCAACTGAGACATTCTTTGATGGGGAGGTGATAGAACTCTTGATAGAAGTCAGAGAAGCCATTATTCAGCAACCAAAGGAGAAAATCTTAGGCCAAGCCTAAGATCCTACATCCTCTTTTTTATCTTAAAAAAATCCCTTTCATCTCTCAAAAAATTGTTGACATTCAACTAAACCTGCTTAGGTCTAGATGAATTGTTTCGGTGTAAATTAATCACTTTCATGTTGTAAATGAAAATGTATAAATGCTTTTTACATACTGTAAGAACCAGGGGAAAACCTATTGTTGAGACGAAAACTTTAAAAATAAGCAGTGAAATCATGTCTGGTCACAGTCTTCAGATCTCATTGCTGTTTCCGAAGTTGTAAATTAAATGAAATAAATTATCAGACAATTTCAACTGTTGATCATTTGTGTTATTTCCTGGTTATTGCGCCAAGTTATGCACTGTTTCCTTTCATTCAGATATTTTACTTTGCAGGTAATCCTCAATTTACAGCTACAACTGGGACCAGAGTTTCCATTGCTAGGCAAGCAGTTATTGAATGGCTCCTGATTTTTAGGACCTTTTTTTGGAGTAGTTGTTAAGCTATTCATTCAGTTAAGTGAATCACACAATTATTAAGTGAATCTGTTTTTCCCCCATTGGCTATGCTGATTGGAAGCTGGCTGGAAATGTTGCCAATGGAGATTACGTATCCTCAGGATGCTACAACCATTGTAAATATATGCCACTTGCCTAAGTTTTGATCATGTAACTGTGGGTGTGCTGCAATGGTTGCAAGTGTGAGAACCAGTTGTATGCCACCTTTTTTTCAGTGCATCGTAACTTCAGATGGTTACTAAAAGAATGGTTGTAAGTCAAATGATCTGTTGTCATTGTTTTGATTGTAGACAACTCTTTTGAGAGACTGTTACAATTCATAAGCAAGAATAAATGGAACTACGGTGCAAATGCTGAATCAGAGGTCACAATTGGTAATATTGAGCAGCTCATCTTGCCGCATAACAAATCTTCACCTCTGACATACTATTTCTTCCAAATACTATGTCCTTTATTTATTTATTTATTTTCTTACATAAGAAATTCAAGCATACCTAAAGACATTCTGTGCTGCCAAATGATGCCCATCATTACAAGGTAGCATTTGTTACTTGATGTTAAACTTGGGGGAGGAGAATTCAAGTTCATTTCAGGACAGCCCAATGCTATATCACCATCTGTTTTGTTATTCTGGCAAATCTAATCTGGAATTTTTCACCTTTATATTTGTTAATATAAATTAGCTCTGGTTCAATTTCAGGTTATATGAAATCCTTTAAAGCAGAGATCCCAATGCCTAGTTTGTGGCCATTGTGTTCCTGTTGGGAACAGGACCATGCAAAGGATGGATGAGCACATGCACAAAAGCTGCATTTGTGCAAGCAGCATGCGCATGCACAACACCATCCCCTCTTCTCCTCCCACCACTGGTCTGCAGAGTTAGAAAGTTTGGGAATCACTGCTTTACAGCTGGTCTGTTTCTGAGTTCCCATTTTTAGGTCTCACGTTCTTAGATTTTATTTTCTCATTTTTAATATACAGTACAGGACAGATATACAGTACAATTAACACTAAACATACAATGTCCATTCTGTTGATAAATATTATTCAGACACATCTAATAGATTTCTTCATTGTTCGACTGGTGTACAAATGGTTATAAATTTTCCCATCTTGACTTACTAAATTACTATTTGAAATCATAATCTCTTAGAAATATTCCAACTAGAAAATTCTATTGTCTATCAATCAAATCAAATAAATTTCTGTTCACTGTTAAAAAAAAACCTATTAACTGGTAACCCAAAAAGTTAAAACTAATCTTCAAAATCATCTGTTAACAGTCCATTGTTGTATTTAACATGCAGAAATAAATTCTAATCTCTTATAAACTTCTCTAAACCATTTTTTGCCATCTCTATCTGTTTGGTCAATTTCAGGATCCATTCTTCAACTGTTAGCATTTCCTTTTCTTTCCCGTATTTAATTTATTCTCTTACCCTTTTCCTTAATTTTTTTCTGCAAGTAATAATAAGAGCAAAAGCTCTTCCGTATAAGTAACAGCAAAATTAGTTTCCTATCTAATTTGAATTTGTCAAGCCATAGCTTGCTTGCCTATGCTTTATTTCTAAGCATGACTTCAATGTCAAGCTTCAATTTCATTGGGAATACTGGCTTCTAGGTAAACAATGGTTTGAATACACTGTATTTTTAAACAGATCTAGATGCAATGGGTGTGTTTACGTGTGCATTGCAGACAACACAGCAAATCCTCCTCTCTAGATAGTATCCAGTTACCTTTGTAGTCACATATTTCAAAATAACAACTACCCAAGTGGTACATGGTGTCATAAACAGAGATGGAGTCATTGAAAGTGGGCCAACTCCAATGTTTTTGTCTCTATTTTTATAAGTATGACTATTTTCCTGAAGAGATTGGAGAGTATCTCCATTCTGTGGCCATTCATCTCTGTTTCTGGAAGTTTGTGAGCACAATTTGGGTTTGGACAAAATGCTGAGCTGCAGCATCTAAAATGGGCTGTGCTTTGGACTATGTTTAAGGTTCTCCACAGAGATCTGGCCTTCATATTTTCATGCTTCATTTTTAGGAAGAGAAAGAATGCAAGTCTATTTTAAAAAGTTCTCAGTTCATCCAGTGAATCCCCAATTTGTAGTATCCCTCCTGAACTGCCAATTGTATTAACACCATGTGGAGAACCTCATATTATTGCTTTAAAGTTGATGTCAGACCACTACATGTCCGTAGTATTTTCAAATATATCTCTTTCCAAGAAATTAGACTGTAACAACTTCCTGCTCCTCTTTATCGATTCCATGCCCCCATTTCTGCACATGCACAATTTATTGTAAAATGTTTGATCTCTCTATTTCTTAAGATTCCTACTCCTAAACAGGCATGGATATCCTGCCCAGCCATCTTCAGCTTCCACAAATGTAAATACATCTTTCTCTCTTCTTTCTCTAGCATGCCTTTTAAAACAACAACAGCTGCAATGAATGCAGCCAATGAAGAAATGTCTCAACAGGGCTTCTATTGAGCTGCAGTGGCAAAAGCTTTCCATTGTGCATTTCTGCAGCCCAGCTGGCCATGACAGCTCCTGTCCTCCTGCATGTCTTATATTCCGCATCTGTCACCGCGCTTTGAATCCAGAACTGAGCAAATAAGGCTCCGTATCCAAGCTTGGTAATCGGGCACTTTCCCAGGGTTGACAAAAATAAAACTTGCTGAGCTTTAAATCGATTCTGTGTTATCCGAGAACCCGAAGCATTTACAGAGAGCAGAAGTGAGAGAGTGAGTAACTGGATCTGCTAAAACAAGGCAGGAAAGAAAAAAAAATAGCTATTACTGGGCATTTCCTGTATTTCTTGGAGAAAACCCAGTATTGAAATTATTGACCCAGAGCTATATACGTCTGCCAAGCTGATTCATAAAATGAATGCAAGGTTATTTAAATTTTGACTGGAATGCTGGATTAGTAGGAAATACAGCTAATGTACTTAAGGAGTCTCTCTGTCTTAACTCTTTCAGGATAATTCAAGCTGCTTTCAGAAAAGTCTTTCCTATCATGTCAATACTCATTTCATAAACATTTAAGGAACTCTGTAAAAGTAGTCCTTGACTTACAATTTTTCATTTAGCGACTGTTCAAAGTTACAATGGCACTGAAAAAAATGTCTGATAATCATTTTTTTAACCAGACCGTTGTAGATCCCCATGGTCATGTCATCAAAGTTTGGACGCTTGGCACCTGGCTCATATGACGATTGACATGTCCCAGGGTCATGTGATCACTCTTTGCAACCTTCTAACAAGCAAAATCAATGGGGAAGCCTGATTCAATTTAAACCCATATCACTAACTTAACAACAGTGGCAAGAAAAGTCATAAAATGGGGCAAGACTCACTTAACAACTGTCTCGCTTCGCAATAGAAATGTTGGGTTCAATTGTGGTCGTATGTTGAGGACTACCCTTATTCCCAGTATTGGATGGGGATGGGGATGGAGATGAAGCTCTTGCCAAACCTATGGTCTTGGAAGTGAAAATAAGTGGACATGAAATCTTTATTATCTGCAGGCAAATGGTAAGCCAAATTAAGAAAATAAAAGCAAGTTCTGAAATCATTCAAAATTCGGAGTCAGATGAAGATGGCTGTGGAGAGGGTGTTTTTAGAATGTTATTTCCCATTGTCATGTTTTGGGGCACTGCAGGCAGCAACCTCATGGGTAGGTCACATGAGCCTGAAAGGGGAATGTGTTTTGGGTTTCTTTTCTTAAGATTGCTGCACAAAGTTAGACAACATTTGTTTGAGCAATGAAAGTTAGTCTGGGCAGCTGCCCTATCTTCACCAACTTCAACTTTCTCTCACAACTGTGCAGTTGTTGTGATTTGATACAGTTTAGCGTCTGTGTATAAGAGCAACACATGCTTCAAAAAGGATTCAGAAGTGTGTTAGATCTCGTGGAAGCATAGCATCTCTCTGTTACTCATTCAATGATTTTCATGCTTCTGGATAAGCCTGGAAACAGATAGGGCCTCCATAAAAGTCCCATGAGTTGGGCATCCAAGTCTCCAAGCTTCATGGCATTCTGAGATCATGTTTCAGCCTGGAAAGAATTATCAGTAAAGCTCTTAAACCCATTCTACTTTGTTCTGCTGAGACCGGTGTTTGGCTTCCTTGATAGTTTTCTGTTTGCATTTAGGGTACTTGACAATGAGCGTGTGGAATAATTCAGCTGAAGGCCACCTGCATGTTAGCTGTGCAAGGAAACAGAATAAGAAGCATTAGAATCCTTGAATAATATTCTTCTGCCAATTCCCTCCATAGTTAAACTTTATAAATAGATGCAATGTGAACAGCTTTGGTAACTGAGGCTTCCCCAAGGGACTGACATTGGTTCAGAGAAATGTCAATGCCTAATTTAGAAAACCAATTGAACATAGGAATGAAGGTTTAAATAGTCTTCCCCCCCCCCCCATACTTCCTTTTTATGACGCTGGAGTCTATAAAACCAAGCCATTTTAATTGTGTATTCTTCAGTCCGGCTATCACAAGAAAATTTGTTTGAAACGGCCATAAGGAAGGAAAAAACCCGATCGCTAATGAAAGACTGCATGCCACTAAAACCGAGATTCCTCTTTTTAAGAAAGACGAGCTGGGAATAAAAAAATAATGTTGAATTCTGATTGGTGGTTCTGCACTGGAAAAAGTCATGCATTCACAGAAGATGTACATGCTATCCTTCCATCGGCAAATATTCTTTTTGTGATGAGAGAACAGTTCTGTACAATATTTCACAGGCATGAAATATACCCCAAATCATGTTTTGTGGGCATTAATGTATGTTTTTCCACCTTCTTAATAACCAGTTAAGTAAACTTGGAACATATGGAAAAGCCACCTTGAATCAGACCAAAGACTGCTTTAGATTAAAACAACCAAGTTTATTATAGAAGTTTTTTTGCTCTAGAATATTTTAAGTAGAATCCGTGAAATGGAACTGTGCTACAGTAGTTTTTTTAAATTATACATAAGTATTGAATACATGAACAGTGTGGAATCTGGTTATCGTTAGCTTTGATGCAGAAAAACAATAGTGATAATGTTGATCATCTTAATACTTATATTATTATAATTATATGAGTATAATTAATGTAAATCATACTCATATAATTATAATAATATAAGTATTAAGATTAAAGTTATTAACATAATAGTATTTGCTCCATGTATATAATCCTTCAACATTTCATTATTCAATATTTTAATACAAAATACTAATGACCATAGTAATATTATTTAAGTATACATAATAAAATCATTTTTCAACTTCTAATCTTTGCATTTACATATTAATTCTAAAATATTATATAGAAATATACCTAATAATATTTCCCCCCTTTTTAATTTCTACCTCTGTTCTAATTCTTAATAGAACCTATCTTATATTAAGAGATATTCTATTTCTATACATCATCTCTTGTTTTAGTATTTCAATTCTTACTGATTTTTTGGCATGTTTCCCATATTCCTCCCTTGGAATTTTATATCTCCTTGCATCATTCATATTTGATCTAAGTATTTCCTGTATCTCTACATCTACTTATCTCTGCCAGATCTTCAATACACCTATCAATGCCTCTATCTTCACTTCAGAAATGTCTTTCTGTTCATCCAGTTCTATTTTTATATGGCAGGTTTTCCCCATACATTCAGGAAATTAGTTTTTTTAACGGTTTCTGGTTACATTAAGAGTTCAGGTGATTCATGAAAAGACTTATTCAAATACTGTTCTGCACACATAGATATTGGCTGGTTGTTATGCTACTATTCCTCCAACTTTAGGTAAATACCAAGATATCAGCATGACCATGAATGAAGTTTTTGATCTTCAAGAATTCTAATGTAAAGTGACCTAATCTGCATTTCCCACCATATGCTATCAAGATAGCTAAAAAATTGAGTTGGTTAATCCCTCCTCTATACTTCATATATGTAATCTCAGTGATTACATAAAGTTTTGTCAGAAGATGCGGTGGTTTACTATTTTGAGACCAACCAGTAAAATTACAGTTTCTGATAATAATCTGCTCTTACTGCTTTTTTCTAAAAAGCAGAAGCACAACAAGAAATTTAAAGAGTTTGGCATTGCAAATCCTCTATATAGCTATTCAGAAATCACTTCTACTAAATTAAATAAATCTGTATAGTGTGACTTAGACTGAGGATCATATCCAAAATTATGATAGGGTCTTTTTGTTTTTTTAAATGTCTTTATATGCATGATTCTTGGGCTTGCAGGCAACTGAAAACCTAAAAGGCTTCTCCTCACCGTATGTCCCTAAATAAAACACAGAAACATTTTTGTTCCTGCCTTTTGGAATAATGAGGGTGCTCATTTCTCTTCCAACAATATTTTTTCATGAGTCTTCTTAGTACTAAAAATATATGTTATAATCAAAAATGAACTTTTTTTTAACAGAATAGTGTAAAATGTAAGTATTGAAATGGCAGAAGATTAATCAAGAGACATTGATTAAGCAATTATGATCTGGAAGACCACAACTATTCTGAAAATGTGCAGCAAATCCTGAGCCTGTGCTATTTACTGTTGACCCTGAGCCCAAATCAAGGTTCCAGTTTTTTGCCTTGAGAGGGACCTTGGTCAAGAAAGTGCTTAAAATGACTGTTTTTATTTTAATGACCTTCTTGCTTAGTGATAATGCAATGCCATTTTCCTGATAAGGACAACATTTGTCCCTGGAATGGTCAGGCAACATTTATTTTGCTGTAGAATTTCAGCACTTGGTTCTTTAATACAGCCATTCATAAGCCTTACATGCTGTCGCTTGTACTTCTGGAATGGTATATTTTTGTGATCATCCTGCCAATGCAACTAGCGGTCCATCTAAATGCTCTGAATATGCAAAGCTGATGAGACCAGGGAGCATTCTTGGTGAAACCTTAATTTTTAGTTGTACATAACTGGTAGTTCTTTCAATCTCTTGACAATGAATGAATGTATACCAGGTTAAGTACATGTGTTGGCCCAGATGTTTGTTGTGCTTAAAAATGTGAGGTGAGGAGCTATTGCAGTGCTTCATATGCCAATTTTTCTACTGGAATCTGAAGCATTTTGTTTCACTATACAATTATGAGCCTTGGTGGCTAGGTGGCTAGGGTGCAGTACTGCAGGCTACTTCTGCTGACTGCCAGCTGCCTGTAATTTGGCAGTTCAAATCTCACCAGGCTCAAGGTTGACTCAGCCTTCCATTCTTCCAAGTGGGTAAAAATGAGGATCCAGATTGTTGGGGGGTAATACGCTGAGTCTGTAAACCACTTAGAGAGTGCTGTAAAAACACTATGAAGAGAGTTAGAAGTCTAAGTGCTATTGCCATTGCTATGTTTCTCCTTCCCCTAATTAACTACGTAAAGCAAACCCGACATAATCCAGTCCTACTGAAAAGAGATCAAACTTTGACAGTATTGACCTCTTCAACCTGGCACCCTACTTAAGCTAGTAAACAGGAGTCCTCCTTATGAGAAAGAGTTATCTAGAGTTTTTGCTCAAATTTGATTAATTAGCTTTATTTAGAGGAGGACAGAGAAAGGGAGGCTCAGAGTAAGCCTGAAGTAATGGACTTGTTCTTAGACTAGTTCTTCATAACAAAATGTCTAATGTGCATGCCTGTTACCACTGTTGCTTATATAATATATGTGTTAGTCAGACACTTTGTTTTAAAAAATGAGACACAATATACCACTTGTGTCATTCCAAAAAGAAGTGAATGTTGCTTGGCAACAAGGCAGACCAGAAATATTAGACAAAAGAAAGCATCTGATGGGTGACGGATTCTCTTCAAAGTTTAGTAAGAGTTCGTTTTTAAAATAGGTTTTTAAAATAGGTCCTAGTGAGAGGTGAAATTCTTGAAGACATCTAACTCAGTGGTGGCGAACCTATGGCAAGTGTGCCGGAGGTGGTACACAGAGCCCTCTCTGTGAGCATGTGTGCTGTCACCCTAGCTCAGCTCCACTGTGTTTCTCCATGGCATTTCTCGCTGTTGTTTCCCTGCAAACGATGAAACAGAAGCTCATGAAAGAGAAAGATCTCACCTCTTGCAGAGCTGCCGGTGTTGTGTGATGCCCCACTTTCTGCCGGCCAGCTGGTCTTTGGGTATCTGCCGAGTGCATGTGCACATGTGCACACGCGCAAAAGACTTGCAGTTTGGGCACTAGGTCTCTAAAAGGTTCACCACGACTGATCTAATTGAAACACGGAAAACAAATCTGTAAAGCATTTACCATCCTTGCTCTTTTCATCTGGAAAATGTCTGTCATCCCTATTTTTGCCATATCTCATCTTCCCCAAAATGAAAGGGTAATAAGTGTTTTAATGCTTTTTCACTTAATGTTTCTAGACTATTCAGTTGAATTTTTAACTAACTTCAAATCAGTTTTAATCAGATGTCAAAAGTACAAGCTGAATCATGGCTTCCAAGCCAAACGGATTCTTCAATTTAAATCAAATTAAGATTGATTTGCACAGGCCAGAGGCCCCATTTTTGAAAAAGAAATGGATGGTCAGTTAGTGTTTATTAATAAAAATCATTGTCAACATTCTGACTGATGAACCCAACCAAAGCAAGCATGGCTGAGACGATCCAATCTCTTAAGGCAAAACTTTATTGAGTACATCATTTCAGCAAAGATGAGGGCAAAACCAGATCTAACCATTTCCCACGCAAACCCACATAGTTAAAAGACAAGTTCTCCTCCCCCCCTTATTAGACCAAGTCATATTGTCCTGGTATTGTTGGGAGGAAGTCTTTTGGCTCTGTCTGCCAAAATGTCCTTGGTTCTCATGGCTAGCATCTTGATGTCTGGAACCTAAATTCTATCTACCCTTTTGTCCTCCCATAGTTTGTTGGCAAGCTGAGAAATGATAGTATTTGCAACAGCAAAAGTGTCTTCTGAAGCTTTACAATTATTTTTAAGTAATTTTAAACTAAACTTTTAATATTGTGGCTAAATTTAATTATTTTATATTGGTTTTAAATTTTGTTATGTATTTTTTAATGTGCTGTAAACCACCCCGAGTCCCTAGGGAGAGGGGGCGGTATATAAATCTAAATAATAAATAAATAAAATAAATAAGCCATCTGCTTTATAAAACGAACTAATTTCTATTTACAAACGTACTTGATCACACACTCCTATATCTGTACATCTGTGTGCACATGGACATACCCTTTCTTCCCTCTTTTCCAACACATAGAGCAAAAAGAGGAACAAGGTAGGGGATTGAAAAGTAACTGAATTGGGCAAGACAGAGAAAAGAAAGTAATAAATAAAATATAGAAGCCAACAAGTAGTAGTTGGACAGGGAGGAGGAAAATAAAGCAAAGCAAAAAGAAAAAAAAAAGAAAAGAAAAACCATTTGTTGGAAGCGCAACAACTGATTGAGCTGGACTTGGCAAGCCTAATTGTATGCCTTACTTACACATTACTAACTCTGTCTTAAGTCCCACTGGTCTGTTACTCCCAGTCCCTAAGCACACTTAGGAATTCTAGTCCTGTGTAGTCTCCATGAAATCCCATAACCATCTACTCCTGTTTAATGGGCAAGTGCAATGAGACAATGCTAGCTTAGCCTCATCTGCTCCCATCCTAGTTGCCCCTTCATTCCTAGTATTATTGATCGAGGAGAAAACTCTGCCTTTTTCTTTTGTTAAATAAGTTACTTGTTTTGACCTGGCTGAATGTCAAGAAGGCATATCAGTTCAGAGTCTAGTGATTTTGTTTCCTTAGTCTAGTTCAGATATTGTAGTGGTGGATTTCAAGTGTCATGGATAATCATCTTAGAAGGATCAGTGCTTTGGGTGGAAGAGCCTGGCTCTGGGAAAGCCTCATCCAAAATAATATAGTAGCAAAAATAATCCAGCATATTGAAGAACTGAAATTCTATTTTAATCATAGCTGTAGAATTATTTAAAACTATATTATTCACATACGTTTCACATGTCACTTTAATTGTGCACTGGAGATATGTCAAGCTCCCCCTCCTCTCCAGTATCCAGTTTCAGCAGGCAGGTTTTTAATGCATGCCAGAAGGTCAATAGGTCCATGATGGTCCAGATCTCCAGGGGCAATTCGTTCCAGAGGGAGGGTGCACCCAGAGAGAAGGCTTGAACCCTCGGGGCTGTCAGACGACACCGTCCAGACAATGGAACCCCAAGGAGGCCCGCCCTGTGGGAGCGCACCGGTCGGCTGGAGGCCGATGATGGCAACAGGCAGTCCCGTAAGTACCCAGGTCCCAAGCCATGGAGTACTTTAAAGGTAAGAACCAACACCTTGAATCGCACCCGAAAGGCCACAGGGAGCCATATTATGTTTGTTTCTGCCTAAATCAAAATAGATTACAAAGCTTAAAGGCATCAAAGAGGACTATTTGAATACAATCAGTGATTTTAAAAAAGGGACAAAATACACAAATATCCTGTTTCAGCAGGCCGGTCTGGCCTAGTACTTAATGGGGGTTTTAAATTTTTTAAACCAGTTTTTAAATTTTAATTTTAATTGTTTAATATTTTTAACTGTTCCTATTTAAATTGGGTTTTTGATTGATCGGCCATTATTTATTTGAAATTTTAATCTGGTTTTAATTGTATATACTCATGTTTTATTAGGCTGTACACCGCCTCGAGTCCTTCGAGAGGGAGGTGGTATAGAAAGTAAATAAAGATAAAGATAAAAAGATAATATATCTTCTTGTTTTGCAGTCTTCTTCAAACATCCATTTTCATTCCTGGGTTCAGAGGATTTCACTACAATTTATTTGAAGAGAAAGAATGTCTGGACAATTGTCCAGCTTGCAAGCACCATAAATACATGTGGTTAGCTGCTGTGCAAAACAGAAAAGAAACCAATGTCAACAACAAAACAAAAATCCAAAACAGTACTTAGCGGGGTTTTGGCCTGATCCAGACAGTGTGTTGTCAGGTTGTTGGGGTCAGTTTCAACTTTCTACCCTGTGTGTTATTGCTGTAATTAAAACTGCTGACTTTCAACAGGTCAGTGAGGAAACAAAGGTACAAGGAGAGCTTTGCTAGATTATATGCAACCACATCAAAACTTTATCTCTCTGCTGTATACATGTTATGGGGCAGATGGCTTGGTGGTTAAAGATGCTGAGTTTGTCAGCTGCAGAACTGACAGTTTGGGTTTGGGACCTGAGTGCCATGCGACAGGGTAAGCTCCTGTTACTTACCTCCGCTCCTGCCCACCTAGCAGTTTGAAAGCATGCAAATGCAAGTACATTAGTAGATACCACTTTGGTGAGAAGGTAACAGCATTCTGTGCACCTTTGGTGTATAGCCACATTGGCCACATGACCACAGAAATTGTCTTTGGACAATGCTGGCTCCCTCGGTGAAGAAACAGAGATGAGCATCCTGCTCTAGAGTTGGACATTTCTACGTATGTGTGATCTTCCTTTTTTCCTTCTTTCAGGCAGCAAATTTCTTTATCCCTTCTCCCTCAAGCCAATACTGAGAGTTAAGTTGATTGTCTTTTTTCAATGTAATCTTGGCATAGGCAGATCTGCTTCATTGATACCTGTAATCAATCTGACATTGCAACCCAATCTAAAGTCTTAGATTTTTGTCTGATCTCATAGATTATGCATGATGGCGTTACAGTGGGACATTGGGAGAGGGAAAACCCACATTGCTGAGGAATATTAATATTTGACACCATTTGTACTACTTCAGGGAATGGGTGTTATCCTGTGAGTTCACTGATAATTAATGGGAAATGAGCATATTACTGCACATTTCTGTTCCCATTTGTTGTGTTAGTTAAAGCTCTCATGCTGATTCTATGTCTGAGTCCAGTTTTTGATTTAAATACACGTGTGAGAGAGATGGTTGGCTGAACTATTCAATTCTCTGGGTTGAGTCCCATTCCAGTTCCTGAAGGCTGGGAACTTGCTGTTGTTCACAGCTTGCAGGAGCTTCCTGTCTGCTTTGATGCATCCACATGTTTTCTGTTTCAGCCTTCTTGGAACTCTAAGGCTGTGTTCTTTATAAATTGTACAACGGCTGTGTTTTATGCCTTTTCAGAATCAGGCTGTTCTAGAAATTTTAAATTTCAGGAAAGAATCCTCCACACTAAAAATATAGACTTGGTGATCACTGCGGTTTTCTTAGTGCTATAATGTGAATAGGGATAGGGTTATATAGCATGAATAAGGATATTTAAGGTCAAGGTCTTTGATGTTATCAGAGATGGAAGGCCATTTGAAAATCAGATTTTCTTTTGCTGTCTATGTTTTAAGCAATTTCATGGAAGCCATTTTAAATATCTGACACAAATCTCTTCAATACACATGAACTAGATACATCTTGTGTGCAGACCGATCTAATGCAATTACTATCACCATATATATATTATGATCTATATCATGTAATCATAGAGTTTCCTTCTAGGATTCAAGTAAAATAGCATCACAAACCCTGATATAAAATAATACTGGCTCAGATTTGCAGATAAATACAAACATTGATCTATTTTGTGTTCTATATTTTTGTCTTCTCACTTTTTTTCCAAGTATAGTATCTCAGGCTAGTTTATACAATTTTTGATTTACTTATTAACCTCAATCTCTTTCTCCTTTTCAAATATCCTGAGAGATACAGTATAATTGACTGAGACAGATATTAAAGGAACTTCCTCAAAGTCTCCCAGTGCAATGCTGTGGTAGAACAATTTAAATCTGGTTCTCTACAAATTCTTAAAATTGTATTTGCTTAAGTATTTTAACCTGATTTTTTTTTAGTTTATAGGACAAGCTAATATGTGGTTGTTTTTTTTAATAAAGACATACCACATATATATGATTAATGGTGGACCAAATAAAACACACTGAACATGTTTTACTTGGTCTAGAAAAGTTTAATGCATTTAATGTTTTTTTCAAAATGAAAATAGCCACAGGGTGCTTATTCCTCACAGGCAATGAGGAAAGAGGAATACAGTTAATTATTAAAATCATAGTAAGCATGGAAGGAGACTTTAATCTTTTCAGAAATTTGTTCCTTCCAGGCTACTATTTGACAGTAGGAAGAAAGCTGTTATTGGTATCAAAGAGAATTTTTCCCAATGGTAATTGTGATTTTGTAAGAACAGGTTTTTGGGGGAGACTACAGGAAAGGAAGAAAAACATAGCTTCAATGAGCTTGCTGCAATTCAGTCAGTGGCTGATCTGTGCTTCAGATTCAGTTCCCAAAAAATGCTTCAGAGGACATGGGAAGCAATGTTCTGTAGCTTTTTAAAACAGCTGCTTCTTTTTCTGAGAATCGCATGGCAGCTTAAGAGAGTAATTATGTAGTCTCAGGAAATGATGCAATAGCTTCAGATGGACAGTTACAGATAGATGATACGTCTACAAAGCCATGGGCTTTGAAAAACCTTTTCTGAATTTTAACAAGGGTGTTATACATCCCTAATACTTATATTTGTTTTTTTAGAAGTTCAGTCACTTTACCACAATTTGGCATTCTTGACTGTAAATTAATTCCAAGTAGTATGTGCCTTCAAAGCACTGATACTGCAGATATGTAATGTTATTGTGTGGGTTTGTGAGTCCAACTGAATTTTATAATAATCAGTGCTTAAACAAATGATTTGAGTTGGAAGTTTTCAATTGGTATCTTGCATTTTGTATGTATACTATTTTTAATAGGAGAAACCTTTCAGATATAACAACATAGTCACAATATTTGCTTGGGTTAAATGAACTTTTACCTAGTTTAAAAAAACAATCATTTTACAAAGTCAATACATATTTTGCTAAAAGAATCATCAGGATGAGGATAGTATCCAGGATCTCGAGAACTATACAACAACAGATAGTAAATGCTCATTAAAAACATTGGTGGTTTTTTTTTTAAAGAAATGGTATTCCACACCTCTATGTTCTGATGGGGAAAAGTCTAACTGGGCATGACTTTGCATTTCTTGAAATTTGAATATTAAACCAGATTATTCAAAAGATCCTTGTTGAATATTTACATGTATTAATCCACTGAATGTGGAAAAAAGAAAGCATAGAAACAAACTGTTGTTACAGGTTGAGTCTATTTTCTCCTATGATTGTAATACATAAACATGACATTTTAAGAACCCTTTTCTATTAGAGTTTGCTATACTTCATTAATTGTTGTAATGAAATCAAACGGTAGCTTTATTTTTTTTACCTGATAAGAAAGAATGTGTAGATAGCCAGCTAATTGATCCAAGTTTGTGAGTGTCTAAAAGAATGAAAAGGGTTGGCACGATCTGCTGGCTCAGGTTTGGCATATGGTTGAAATTTCTTTCTGAGTAAGAGTTGGTGCCTAGTCTACTTGTCATGATCTCAAGAAGGCAAAAGCTAAGTAGGGCCAGATCTCTTTAGTTTTGGGATTGGAGACTATCAGGACATCTCAGGTTTACAGGCAAATTCATGAAGTCAAAAACACATCCTGAAAGATTGCAGGGGCAAAACTCATCAGAAATCATTACCAAGATCACAGCATGCATCCGCCACAGAGGTGAAATTCAGCCACTTTGCACTGGTTCTATAGAACCGGTTGTTAGAAGAAATCTCCTTTTGTTTTTTTTTCCAGTTTGAAGGATTAATCCTGTAAAGGTTAATTTTACAGGGTTAATCCTATAAATAAGGCAGTTATTTCTAGCCTAATCTTTATTGCCTTGCTCACAGAAACTGCCTCTCCCCTTATTACATTGCAACTTTGGTGAAGTTTAATTCTGTGCTTGGTGATGTTTAATCCTGTGGCCATGCCCACAGAACCGGTGATAAAAAATTGCATTTCACCATTGATCCGCCACATATACTCTGCTACTTGCCAAAGAATCGAACTCAAGGCAGAGAACAATAAAGAGAATAATATTAAAAACAATTAAAATGGCACTGCATTTATTGTGCCTTTTAATTCACTGTGGTTTAAAAAGAGGTTAAACATTGAGTTGAAAGAAATGCGAGTAAGAGAAACATTTGCTTCGAAAAGAGTGTTAAAGTTACAATTTAGGACATAGATTGCACACTTTGTGCTTATGCTAGCAAATCTGGCAAAGTAATGAAAAAGGAGAACTCAGCTGGGATCATATTGACAAGCTCAGGAAAGACTGACGAACAGTAACAGAATCCCAGTGTGTGGAAAAAGGTTTCTGAAGAGGATGATGCTGAACTAGCCACCCACTTAGTCATTAAATATCAGCCTTAAGTAGTACACGGATAAAATGAAACTCTGAAAATCAGGATTACAGAGTCAGCTGTCTGCACATATGTGCGTAGGATCAAATTCAAAATTGTAGTGTAAATTGATTAGGGATTTTGATTTGTCTCTAGTTATGCAATCTTTCAATGGTCAGTTTGTACTATAGTAGAAATTTCTTAACAGAAATGGGAGCTTTTAGGAAGTGGATTATTCTTTGACCCTTTCTACCCTCTCTGGGAATTATCAGTGCTAGGATAAATGAATACACTTCTATCCACTATTTTTTTAACCGCTTTCCTAAGTGCTCTTCTTCTATTTTCCATGGCAGTTTCCCCAGCCTCATAGCTTTACTCCTTATTCTAATACAGTGGTACCTCAAGATAAGAAATTAATCCGTTCCAGTGTGGCCTTTGTATCCTGAATTTTTCTTATGTTGAAGCAGCCCATTCAGCCAATACGTGGTTTTGGCTCCCCCCTC
>JAEANM010008028.1:0-17293 GCA_017656035.1 Myanophis thanlyinensis | reverse complement strand
AGCCAGCTTTTGTTGGCTGAGGGATTCTGGGAGTTGAAGTCCACAAGTCACAAAATGGCCAAGTTTGCCCACCCCTGATCTAGCCACTGGTTAAATTGAGGATTACTGCACTCCTGGTCTTCTCCATGATAGCACCTGCTTTCAACAGTGGGGAAGAAAAATACCAAAATTATTTTTCTACATAATCAGGACCATTGTATGCAATATTTTAAAGTGTCTCAATCTTGGCTAGCCAATTCCACTAAAATTCTGAGAAAACATGTTTCAATAAGAACATGCAAGTTATCACAACAATAAATGATTTGTTTATGGGCAAGCAATTGAAATTGCATGTATGTAATTGTTTACAAACTCTGACTCTAAAAAGGGGATATTTTTTCACAATATCTCACCCATTTTTTCCTAGGTGTGATTCTGCTTTTCATTAGAGCAAACTGGCAAAGAAGAAGATGTGGATGGTGTGTTGTGTGTGTTCCTGAGATGAAGGAGGGGAGAACTGGTACTAAAACTGGCTTAAATGAAAACCAGCTTTTGTAGAAGCAGAAAAGACCTTGATAAACCTTATAGTTTCCTGCTAGGAGTTTATTCAACTTTTCTCTTGGATCAATCTCCAATTTTAGCTGGAATCTTGTTTTGAAACTTTCCATCCCAAGTAAGCTATTTAATTCTTCTCACTATAGAGAAGAACTTTAGGGGAAAACAGGAGAATTGGGATTTACTGGTTGATCCAATATAAACCATATGTATTTGCATGCTGCTTGGATTCTAGGTGGGACATGCCCTTCCCCACACCATTACCAATTGTTGCAGAAGTTTTGAGTGGGAACAACTTGTGATATACTAAAAGGCCATTAGCAGGAAAAGAATTGGAGCCAATGTACTTATCATTGCTTTCTTCTCCTCAATGATATTTTAACAGATCTAGCATATGTAAGTGAAACTTGTGTAATCATCTACAAAAGAAGAAATGTGATGGCCATACATCAAATATAATCTTATATAAACAGTGAAGGGAATGTCCCTGGATATTTGCCCATGTGTATGAGGATATGCACGTTGGGCTAATGAACTATAAAATTCTGCTCCTTGCTACTGTTGTAGTTGCAGACCTATTTTAACTTGGTTGCACTGAAGTAATTGACTGGACAAATAGAGTAGCGAGTGTAGATTAAGTGCAAGCCTGGTCAAATTATGCTTGCAATGATAATACCATAGCATGATGCATGTGGGAGATACATTGGTTGGAACTGAGCGCCTCCCCCCAAATCTGATTCCATTTCAGAATTGCACATTACAGGTATGCCATTGTCAAATTGTACCCACATCTGGTCATAGGAAAGGATACAATGAAAATAAAACATGGCCAGAATTCTTTTTCACATGTTTGTAAATTAGGTTTCTATATGATATACCATCATAAACAACTAGCAGAGGCCAACGTTAACTAAGTGAGCCTGAACTTATTTACATTTAAGTGATTTTATCTGTTTCACAGCAACTTAGCTTTATTCGAACAAGATTTTTTTCTGTTCCCACCTATGTTTTGAAAACAGACTACTAGAATATTTTGATTATTTGCTTTCATTAAGAAGTTCCTTTTTCAGATTAACAATGTGACTTCAGTTAGGAAGAGAGGCTTTAAAAGAGCTAGAATGTACATTCCATATGGTGTCCATGTTTGTCAAAACAAAATTGCTGGTACTAGTAGTGAAATATTATGTCTTGCCAATAAGTTAGAGTGGAGCATAAGCACTAAGTGTTTTACATACTCTAAATGGAATGTGTGTGGTTAACAGTGATACAAAAGCTATAAAATCCTCTTCCCAACTTTCTACAGTATGTTATGAATAGGTAGCATCTGTTTTCATGATCATGCATTTACTTTTTTTTTTTAAATGTATCCAGGTTTGCCCCCTCTTCAAAAAACCCCCTCCCAATCAAATTAATTTCTTCTTTCTTCAAATGATACCACCAACATTAGAATCTTATTTGCACTGTAAATTACACAATTTATGAAAAATGATATAGAGGAATATCGGATCACTTTATTTCTAATCTGTGATAATTTTGCATCTGTTCATTCATAATTATATTCTATTCTTCCTGAACTAATCTGCTATTTTTTGTGAGAAAACAATAGGCACAATTTTCTGATTCAGAGGTATTGGGAAAATGTTAAATGAAAAGTTACACACTTGCAAATGCATTTTATATGCAGTTTGGGATTATTTATGAATCCCAAACTAACTTGCTTAAGTGGATGATGTGTTAAGTATGAAGGGTAATTGCATTCTGATTTGCAAAATGAAGATCAGGTTACTTCCCTTTGAAACTCTGATGATATAAAATCTTTGAGCATTCCAATTACATTACATAACTGCCTGAAATATACCTATATTCAGTCCAGCATGAAACCCATTAGAAGCATAGAAGTAAAAAGTGGTTTCTCATTTGGCCTCTTTTCTATCTTTTTAGTTTAGAATTGTGAAATCACGGCATGCTCTTTTAAAGAAGTTAGGCAATTCTTCCTTTTTAATTCTTCATTTGACAGTATAAGACAGAATTCATGGAGAAATGAATAGAAAGGAAAATAAGGTGCAACACATCTCTTCTCTCCTATTTAAGCCATGATCTAGAGTACCTCTGAGCTCCTTTAGAGACTGGTATAGACCTTGTGTGGTTACTGGTTCAAGCTGAGTGGCTGGATGGGATTTTCCCCTCCTGCTGAGAATCTTGTGTGAAAGAACAAAAGAAATCAACTCTCGAGGCAGCCCGTGGGCTGGAGAGAGCCAATGAAGTCAAGAAGAGAAAAGAACTTGAAAATGAGACTGTGAATAGGGAGGGGGAGAATAATGGATAATGGCTCAAGTGCGGCTGCCCAGCTGGAATGGTCTGAAGGGCTATCTATCTTGCCTTTTTATTGTTTACTGCAGTGGAAAATCAGGGTTAATAGTACAAAGAGGAATAGTACAGAGGAACAGCACGTTCCATGAGGGAATCTAGAGATGGTTATCCAAACCTGACAACTGTCTAAGAGGCATCGCAAGGGGAGTCAGTCTTGTTTTGGGCAGCTCAGGTAGACGCACTTGCCTGCTGCAGGATGGACAGTGGAGAGGAGAAATGCCAGACAGGAGGTCTGTTTGGCAAGAGGATGAGGAACTAAAAACTGGGCTGCTTTGTGGTCATTTCAGCCTTTGCTTTTCTTCTTCCTCCTGCCTGCTCTTTTCCATGTTGTTATGCTGTGAGCTCCCTGTAGGCACGACAGACGTGTTCTGTGTGTTTGTGTAGCTTCTTGTATTATGGTGACCTAAGCTCCATTGGGGTTTTTAGGCATGACTGCAATAATAAATAAGAAGAAAGGACGAATGGAAAGAGGAAAGGAAGAAGGGCAGGGGGCTACAGACAGGAAATGTGAGGCATTTCAGACCAGGATTTGACTTTGAACTGGCATACAACTAATATCAACTGCCAAGGAAACTCACCTTCACACACACCCCGAACCAGGTTTCTTCATAATGTTCTGAAAAGTTTACTGCTTGTAAAATTCTACATTTTTTCCTGCTAACGTACATAAACATTTATATGAAGACCTGACTCAGACCATGTGGCTCTGGATGATGAACAAATAAAGGAGGAAAATAAAACCACAAAATACAAAAATAAAGGAGGAAAATAAAACCACAAAATACAAAAAAACAACAACCAAAAAACGAAATAATAAAACAACAATGACATTTAAAATGTTCTGGAGCTTGAGAACTGGAACCCAAGCTGATCCTAATTCCAAGGCCCAGAGTATGAGACTGGTCTTATGTTAAGCTTGACAGTTAGAATTTATCCTGTTGGGGGCAGATTGTTTTAAAAGGCAGAAGCTACCATAGAGAAGGGAAACTGCCTGGGTCCTATAAAATGAAGTTATTTCATGAAAAGACTTGGGAGTGTAGCCTTTTTATTGGAATTAATAGGATAGCCAGATAGTTTTGAGAACAGGCAGTCCTGCAAATAACTTGGTCCTATGCCATGTAGGACTTTATAGGTGATATCCAAAATGCTGAATTGCACCCAGAAGTCTATTGAGAGTCACTGTAGGTTCTGGGTTAAAGGTGTTATTTTTAGGTACCTGTGATGCTGCATTCAGGACCAATTGAAGCTTCTGGCTGGTCTTCAAGGGCAGCATTGCAACAATTCTATCAGAAGGTGCTGCCCCCTTTTGGGCATCAGGATGTCTGCTTGATATGGTCTTAGACATCCTAAGATGGCTGCATAACTCTGGCTAGTTTTCTTGCAGAATCACCAGCCAGCTCCAGTTTTTGCTATACCTAGGTGCAACAGTTCTTTAATTGCACCCTCACTATCTATCTATCTATCTATCTATCTATCATCTATCTATCATATTAACACTTTAGCATCATGAGTCATATTATCTGTTCCTCCCATACAGACCCAACAACCTCCAAGATTCTTCAAGAAGATCTCCTGTTCTGTTCAGATTTGAGATCTGCATATTGATATTACCTAACTCTGTACTAGATAACCTAGCCTGTAATGAGTGGAGAGTGTTGAGCCTTGTGTTATGCTATAACAAAGGATCTTTTGTCATCCCAATATATCTGAAGGGTATCAAATTAGGTGAGGCAGTTCTTTTATTTGCTTACATACCAAATTTGATAGCACACCACATAGTAGCATGCAACTTTTTAAGATGACCACTATATTCGTATGTACTGATTTGCTTATATTGCCAGCAAATTGTACTTAGCAAAGTTACTGAATATTGGACCAGTTCTGTTGGACTTTTCCATCCCATTCATTATCATTCATCAGCTATGGTATAAATTATACATATCTATATCATTAATTTGTCTTTGCAGCTGTAGTTAACAGATCAAAATCTGTAATAACATAACTTAAAGGCATATTGTCCTGATAGTTTCTGGAGAAAATGACAGTGATACTGGCCATTTAATAAAGTTGCTCTTTAGATAAGGTTATCATGACTTTATATCAGAATGTCAAGATGACCCAAATTCCATCTTGTGAACATTCAGAAACCACATCTTCTATCCCATGGAAACAACAGAACAATATTGAAGTTCTTTCATGGATTCTTTCAGGTCCATTTAGTGAAGAGCCATCAAGTAAGTGCCCTTAGAGTTATTATTCTGAAAGATTATGTCTCTCCATCCTCATTTCATTGGCCAATCATAATTCTACAGGCTATTTGCCTCCCCCTCCCCTTATATCCAATTCTTGCCAAATTGTCTCCAAGTCTTGGGAACTGCCCAGACAAATCCCTGGGAGATTGTCCAGAAAAGTTTTGCTGGCAAGGTTTCTCAGAAGTGGTTTTCCATTGCCTTCTTCCTAGGGCTGAGAAAAAAAATAACATTGGGTAGCATTGTGCCTAAGGTAGAACTAGAACTCACTGTCTCCCAGTTTCTAGCTTGATACCTTAATCACTACACCCTAACTGCCATGCTATTTGCCTTTCAGTAAACAAGAAATATCTGTGTGATGTTGAAAGTAGGAAAGTGTGGCAATTATTGGGTGTTGGGGAGTCACACACGTGGAATATGTTATTATTTTCTGTTTTTATTTATGCTTGCACACAGCATATTAGTAACACTTGGACTCCTGTGCTATAAATTGCATAAACGTAGTTGAGTAAAGTGAGATTTCTAAAAGACAGTACTATTGGCCTAGCACACTTGTGCAATAGACCTCCCCATGCCTTGTTGTGTTAACAGCAAATTCCGGGACTGGTAATTAAGACAGGCACAAAATCCACATGGACACAGAAGCTTCTGCTTTGCAAACTTATGTAAGAGACAAACATGCACACAAACAAACAGGATGGTCAAATAAGTGACGAAGAAAAAGACACAGTAGATGCAGATGTAGAGGAAATCTGAGTTATATGTCCAGATGCACATTTGGAAGTAATTAACACAATGTAAATATAAATAAAATGCATCCAATCTTATAGGGAAGATTGTGTCCAGATGACCTTGTATCTGTTCTGCCTGCTGTCCAAATCCTAAGTATAAATGGACAGCTGTAAACTCCAGAAATCCCCTTTCTTATCAGTAGAATCAGGCTTCCACTGATGTCCCCTTCAAAGAGATGACACCTTTGGACAATGGGTCATTCTTATAAGGTGTGATACATGACCGTCCAAAAGACATAGGCCTTAGTCTGAAGTTCAGAACAATGACCCTGCTCTTTTGCCCTGTAGTTGCCAAATCACTTACAATGTTGTTAACTTTTTTGTTAAACAAGTTTTTCATTGTCTGCATTGTTGGTTGGTTGTATAAATATTTTTGGTATTCACCCCCTTCCCTATCACATAAGTAGTGCAGTCATGCTAGAGAGGGTTAGCTATTGGTATTGGAATCAAACAAGGCATCATTAACAAAAAGCAGAACGCCCATTCTTTCCTGGCATAAATTGATTTAGTATGCAGCTAAACAGCTGAGTGAGACACCAAAATAGGAAACATATTTTTTTTTATGAATTGCTCTCTCTCTCTCTCTCTTTTTTTTTCATTTTGTTTTGTTTTGCTTCTTGTTGAAAAAAAAAATCCCAGTGAGTAAAGAAATAAGGATAGAAGAATTTCCAAACAAAGTGTTTGTTACATTTTGGAATACTTGAGTTGTTTTTGTTTATGGTATGATCTCCTCGTCTCTCCCGGTTTCCCCTTTTAAGCCTTTGGGCATGCATTCCGAGCCAGGGGAGCCCACAAACAGGCTGGAATTGTCAGTATCACTCCTTATATCAGCAAAGTGGTTAGTGGGTGTGCAGGCCAATGGGAGCCAAAATAGGAAAGGACAAGATGGGAGTCAACAATGTCTAAAACAAAGAATACAATCCATTGTAGAACAAATATAGTTGGTATCTGATTTCTCTAGCAAGACCCAATCAAATATTTATAAAAGCCATGGTGGCACAGTGGTTAGAATACAGTATTGCAAACTGATTCTGCCAACTCCCAGCAGTTCGATTCTCACCAGCTCAAGGTTAACTCAGCCTTCCACCCATCTAAGGTCAGTAAAATGAGGACCCATATTTTTTGGGGAAATATGCTGACTCTGTAAATTGCTTAGAGAGGGCTGTAAAGTACTGTGAAGTGGTATATAAGTCTAAGTGCATTATATAATGCAGAAAGGAGAAGAGCACAGGAGCCTCATTGGTTGTCCATGGTTTGGACATAGGCAGAAAATGAACAAATGGTATGGCTTAGAGCTAACAGGAATCACCCTCGAAAGACATACCCACAGCTCTTAGAATTCAAATTGCAAGCCAAGAGATTACCACTTCAATTTTAACTACCAAGGGGGACCATTCATTCACTCTGTTAAAAAGATGCAGAACCAGAAGAAATTGGCCATGAAGAAGATATGCCATCTAATTCAATTTTCTTACTATGATTTAGAAAAGTGAAGAAGGCTTTCTGGAAAGATAGTGTGATACATGTGGTATTTCTTCAGACATACATATGGTATGGATTGTGAATTGATAAAAATCTGTACACTTTACTGCACAGTGCAGTATATGGCTCCAGTATTTTTCTCTATAAATTCTTAGGAGGTTAAACACTAATGTACTGTCATGTTCGTACTATTAAAAATGGCGGAAAGCAGAATGCCCAAATTTGATCATAGTGAAATTCAATGACATAATCTTTTATGCCATTTCCTCTGCAAGATGACTTGTTGATTATAGCTAGAATTTAGCTAAGAAGTAAGTGATATATCTGTTTATAATAGTCATGAATGTGGAACATTGGAGGGTTTGCAACAACATTTACAATCAAGGTTCACTTACTATGTAAAATTCAGAGATCTGGGATTGAATATGAATTCAGTGGAATTATCAGATAAACTCCCCAAAGGTGAGTGAAAAGTAATAATAGATTGGATGTATTACCAAACTTGGTGTCTTCTATTTATCTGAAAATTTGAGCCAAAATGAACCAGTTTGGTGTAGAAGTTAAGGTGCTGACCTAGAAACCAGGAGATTGTGAGTTCCTACCTTAGACATGAAAAACCAGCAGGGTAACTTTGGATAAGTCATGGTCTCCCAGCCCAACTCACCTAACAGTGCTGTTGTTGTAGAGGAAAAGAGGAGGAAGAAGGAATGTTGGTATATTTGGCATCTTGAGTTGTATATGGAAAAAAGTAGAGTAAAAATCTAAAAAAAATTACAAATTTTAGATGTAAACACTATTATGAAAATTGCACCCTCAACGGGGTCTATGACAATTTGCCCTGGCCAACTCGCCATGGCCAATTCGGTGAAGGACAACCCACCATGGCCAATTCATCATGGTGTGACAAGAGTTACACTAATATCAAAGAAATGGTGGAATAAAATAATTAAAAAATGGATGCAAAAGGAGGGACAGAATGAAATGTGAATTACAAATATTAAAATATGTTTTTATTTGTGTTAAATAATTAAACTGAATTTGTAAACTGCCCTGTGGTGAGTTGTCTTGTGATGAGTTGGCCATGACAAGTTGTCCCACAGCAAGTTGGCCGTGGCATGGTGGCTGTGGTGAGTTGGCCATGGCATGATGGCCATAGTGAGTTGACCACATTGAGTTGGCTGTGGTAAGTTGTCCTATTCTGCCCTCTGGACAGCAGCCTATTTTAAGAACACATCTGTTTCTAAAAAAAACAGTTCACATAAATAGGTGCTCATGAGGAAGAATCATATTTGGACTGTGCAAAATTAATCTTTTTGGCATCTGTAAGAGCCAACTCAGACATTAAGACAGTTTTGCTAATACAGTCAAAAACTGTTCGTTCAGAGAGTCTGAGGAGTGAAACATGTCAGGTGGGAAAAGATATCAGAGAAGCTACTTCCTTGATTAAAAGAACTATATGATGTCTTGTAAATAATTCAGATGATTTTCCCATGAAACTTCACCTCAGATATTAATTGAGTGAACAGAACATGGAACATCAGTACTATCAGATTATACTATTCATTCCTCAAAGGCAAGTCTATCAGAGACTTGGGGTAGTTAATATTTTAATATATTTAAATTTTAAATTTTGATAAATTTTTAGGTCCATTAATTTTATTAACTTTAATAATATTTTAATTAACAGCAAATTTAATGTTTTTAGATTGGTTTTAGAATTTGTAATACTCTGTTTTTATCTGCTGTGAACCGCCCTGAGTCCTTGTGGAGATGGGGCGGTATATAAATATGATAAATAAATAAATAAATCTGATGTTGTTCCCCTTTGACTTGTCCTGTGTGGCTAGTCCTGTGGAGAACAGGCCTTTCTTGCTGTGGTCCCATCCCTTGCTGTGTTCCCATCTGTTCCTGAATTTCTAAGACATTTATTTATTTATTTGGAGCACTTTTACATCACTTCTGGCATTTGACCTCTAAAGTAGACACACAAAATAAAAATCCCCATTTATCAGGCAATTATAGAGATGCAGTATGAAAGTCAAGACTTGCCTTTAAAACTAGGTTTCTGTTGCTTGCTTAGCATAGGTTTTACAGGATATCCCATTTTTTCTTTCAAAGACATCTCTCCTATACATTTTTTGGATATAGTACCAGAAAACCCTAAAGGTAACAATGCTGCAACTTATGAAACCATTGTAACCTTTTATAAGGTTTTACAAAAGTCATACACATCAATTCTGAGAGTGGTATGTAAATCACAGAATTTAGCCAACAGCTGTGGTGTCACACAGTTGTTTTCCATTTGTCAATTTCTTCCATTTTTTTATCCTTTTTGTTAAAACTCACAATAATGTTGTTGCCTACACTTTCCAGTATTCAAATGACCTATTTACCACATGATATCAATTACATCATAAAAATATATATATTTCTGATGATGATGAATGACCCCCATCTAATATAATGGACATAGGATTATGTACATGGATGCTACAATTGGTCTTGGGTTCACAACAAACCTAGAACCAATATTTGGCAAAATTAATGAATTTATGCAAATTAAATAGAACATCTGCACCCCTTACACTTTAAAAGTATGCCTTTATTTTTAAAGAACTTGTACTTTTTTTTTTTATAGTTTTATATTATCTTTTTATCAGACAAAACAACTCTTCTAGGCAGTTTACAATGTAACTTCTTTTCAGGGAACAGATTAAATAGCGTAAATAGAAACAATTGGGCATGTAGAGATACCTGATCAGAAAGGTACTATTACAGAACATTGTATGCAAATGAGTTGGGAATGCTAATTCTACGGATATATTGCAAAATGATAGATTTATTGCAGAACAAGTTGGAATATCAGGAGAGTATTCCTATTGCCTATTACAATCATTTACTAGCATGCAGTTTTGCTTCCCCCAAGAGATCAAAAGTGCCCAACTGTCAGATCTCCTATTTGGAGAAGTGTTAGGGGTGAAAGAAGACAGATTAAAACCCTATGTACTTTACTAAAATCATCCTGACATAAGTTGATGATTAAAAAGTGGAGAAGCTGTTTGTAAGAAATGGGATACTATATGGACGACATAGAAATGTAATTGCTGTCTACCCTGAATAACAGTGTTTTCCTCAGTGTTTTGCTCCAAGATACTTTATACGCCCTTCATGGTAATATGGGACATCTGGACACAGATGGAATGTTATAGACAGAGATAGATTTAACTGACCTCTAGAGAAGCCAGAGATTTTAAAAACGATTGTTAAACTTGTCCTACATGTATCAAAAGGAAAGTACTGTGTTGCCACAAAAGGATGCTGTAATACTCGGTCTCTCAATGACCTTGGGCCATGAGGACTTTCTTAAATTAGAAAAATGATGATGATGATGATGATGATGATGATGATGCTCTCTTACTTTTCTCATTTTCATTAAATACATACAAACCTGAAAGATCAGCAAGCAGAAAATGTTTTGTAAATGTGTTACAATGGCAATATTTTCCAAATGTTTTTACTGTTTTATTGTTTTGATTGTTTTATAATTTTAGAATTGAAAGCCTCCCAGAGTCATTTGATTGAGTTGGGTGGCTATAGAAATTGAATGACTGGATGAATAAATAAGATTTGTAAATTAAGGCCTGCTAGTTAGGATCTGCACTAACCAATTTGCCAGTAAGTGGAGGGAATATCCCCTATATAATATGGGAGAAAATTAGCAAGTAGCCTTTTACTTTTTCACTTAGCATGAGCTGGTTTCTCTGCATAGTCCTAATTGGTCTAAGACTGTAGAGACAAACCATCTTACATCTAGTAGAATGCAAAGACTGGAACCCAAAGCCCAGCCCATTTGCAGACGATGCTCCTTCCAGACTATTACAGATTTGGAAACAAGTGAAAATATGCTTGATTGACCTCTGGCTAGTTTGAAAGAGGAAGTTTTGAGTGATGAAAATTCTGAATGTGAGTACAAAGTGAAAATGTGAGATCTGAGTTAGCCCCAGATTGGGAAAAATGATATCTCCCTAAAAACCAGCTGTTTAATATATAGGTTACAAGACAGTTCTGTAGCCACTAAGCTGGGTGGACTCAGGAAATTCCCCAGGCCTCTAGTATAAAAAATAAAAAGAACAGAGTCTCCCTCAGCTTCAGCCTGATTTGTTTATTTGTATCCCACCTTTATTATTTTATAAATAACTCAAGACAGAAAACATACCTATCTATATGCCTTCCTCCTCCTGTTTTCCCCACTGCAACAAACCTGTGAGGTGGGTTGGGCTGACAGAGAGTGACTATCCCCGAATCACTAAATGGTTTTCATGCCTAAGGCATGATTAGAACCATACTATCCATGTTTTGAGAATAACAATTTCATCATGGCTCTCTTCCTGGAGACATATTCATTGACATAGCTGTTCTTGTCAACCTTGTGGAAGTAGCCATGGCATTATTTTTGAATGTTCCTTTCTGATTTACTGGTCTAGCCTCTGGCTGTATGATTTCCTGGCCAATAATTAACTAGGCCTAAACTTGCTTGTCTTGTAGATTCAGATTCCAAATCTTGTCTTGTGGATGCAGATTCCAAATCTATACTGACAGCTCAAATTAATTTGCAACTTAATCAGCAGCTTCTAAGTTTTTCCTGCATCAATTGTTTCATCCTCTCTTTCTTCATTGCCTTTCTTCTTTACCCTTTAAACGGCAATTGCAATCTATCTCTTTGCCTGAAACTCACATTTTAATATTTTCTGTTCATTTATTATTAAAATTGCAATATACTGCTTGATCGTCTTTAAAGTTTCGGCAAACAAAAATGTCCTTATCTGCTTTGTTTTATAGCTTTATTGCCCATTTTTATTCAGCACCTGTTTTGTGAAAGAAAAGACGGTTGCTCTGAATACCCAGTCTGGAAGCATATATGTGGGGCAGAGTAGATGTATAGGAAAATGGTAGAAGATTTGCATCTCTCCCTCTCCCTCTCTCCCTCCCCCTTCCCATTTTTTTGAGGCAGAGGTCACCAACATTTGTGACTTGGCAGCCCCGGAGGGAGAGGGGAACCAGCCTGCACAAGCAGTGGCCCACCACTCAAAAAGTCCGATTCTGAAAAGGCCATGGCCTGGTAGTGGGCCATGGCCTAAGAGTTGGGGAGCCCTGTTCTAAGGCACTTTAACAAATATAAAATAGTAAAGATTAAAAAAGAAATCCTCCAGTAGAAGTCCACTCCAATAAGTTCACAGACATATTGTTTTCTTGACAGTCTTGAATAACATAAAGACTCTATCAAGTCAAGCTCAACTTTGGTGATTTTATGAAACATAACAGATAGATAGATGATAGATAGATAGATAGATAGATAGATCTAGACTATTCTGAGTCTAACTTTCAGCCAACTTACATCAGAGACGGTATTTTCTGGAGCTCCCTATCCAATTGCTAATCAAAACTAACTTTACTTAGTTTTTGAAGACCAACCAAAGTCAGCTAGGAACTTCTACCTAGTTCAGAATAAAATAACAAACTATACTGATTAGCCTGTTGACATTATCAAGATATATTTTGTTTTTAATATATATATTTTAATTGATTGATTGTTAGATAGCACACTCCCTGTAATGGTATATGGGAATAACCTTAGGAGACATGAGATGGAGGCTTAGCTTAGACAACTGTCATGAAAAAAGGTATCTTTGCCCATAGAAAAGAGGATATGGAAATCATATAGAAAGGACCCTCCCTAGTTTTATTGAAAGTAAAAGTAAAGAAGAGAAGTGCTTTCAGATTTGCAAGATTCTATTACTGTAACCTTACAATAAAGGTAGTATTTGTATTCATGGTTTGTGCTTTGGACTGCCTCAAAGGTCTGACACTCTAACATGTCAAGCATAGAAAACATGATGTTTAACTATATAACTCATTGTACTGGGACAGCTGCAACCATTAAGGAGGGACTAATCTAGCTTCTTCCATTCTGCTGATCCTAAAGTGATTGCTATCCTTGTGATTCAGATGTGTTGGACTATAATTCCCAGAAGTCTTGGGTAGAATGGCTAGCCAACTTAAAACAGCAAAATCCTCTCACATCCTTTCCTCTGACTTATAAAGAATATGGATATGTCTATATAAAGTTCTAAACCAAATGAAATTATTCTCATATATTTGGTAGTAATTTATATTGTTGGTAGAAGAAGAGAAACTGAGGTGAGATTTTTCATGAGCAGTGAAGATGGGGTTCTTCTAATTAACCTAGATGCAATGTGTTTGATATGTTATCTTTCTCTTATTACAGGATGTCTACAGCAGGGGTGTCAAACTCAAGGCCTGTGGGCCAGATCAGGCCTGAGGGATGATTAGATCTGGCCCATGGGACTGCCCTGGGAACAGCGAGGACCTGGCCTGCAGTGCATATGCCAGCAAAAATGGGCTCCTGAGCTCCATTTTTGGCTGGGACGGCCTCCTGCAGCCCTCAATGAAATTGAGTTTGACATCCCTGGTCTACAGTCTGCAGCCTCCTAAGGGAAGTTATTTATGAGGAAACTCTTCATGCAGGCTTTTCCAGATCAGGATACATGTGAGCAGCCAGGACATGGATAGAGAGATGAGAAACAGAAAAACAAGTACAGTAGCACTTAAACAATATGTGATCAAGAAGTTGTGCTCAGAAATGCCATCATGAAAATATTGAAAGAAGCACCATAAAAGGAAAATAGAGATCTTCTTTGATGCAAAGAAAATGTAAAGAAAATTGGAAAACCTCTTTTAATATAATATTTTGTTAAATATGGAATGGACACTCCCTGATTCCTGGCTGCAAATGAACTGCATGAATCCTTTACATTCTTTAGGGCTGATTCTAAGATCAATGAAAATGGAAAGCAGCATTTTCCAAGACTGTGGATTAACTCCTAAAATAGAGTTAGAGATCCAAGAATTTACTCCAAATCAAGGAAGGTGTATTTATATAATTTCATCCATCCACTTTCTAGCCCTCTTTTCTATAAAAATATTGGTTGTTGTTCCTTGACCAACAGAAGCTTTCTCAATACCTACTAGCCTCAACCATCTCAAATATTGTGACTGTGGTTTACAATCAGTCTGAGAAATTATGGCCAGGATGTATTTGGTTAGAATTAATCATAGCCTTATTCTCAATTTGAATCTGATAACTGAGCATGTGTGCAGTAAACAATAAAAAACAATAAAAAACAATTCTCTCTTGTGTTTTGTTTTTTCCTGCCTTTTTCCCCCTGAAAGTCACAACAATGCCATAGAGCAAGCATTGGTTTAATTTGTTTTCCCAGGGGGATCCATTTGCAATGAATCTTTCATGTCGTGCACTGATGACTGATGCAAAATGATGAGATGGTAAACCCAATAGGTATTATAAGAAAGGTTAAGAAAGACAATTTCAAATTAGCTTTTTTGGAGAGGGGTGGTAAGAGTGTGCTAACAATCCTGAGGTCTATGATATGGCCATTCTAATGTGGTTTTTTTGAGGGGTGGGAGTTACCATATATAATATAGAATTCTTAGTTGTTTATTACACCATGAGTTTAGATCTATAGTTTTATAGAAAAAACTTATAGAACTTATGTGCAACTACCTGATAGCATCTGGGTGATTTTGTCTGACCTAGAAAAGCTAAGGAATCTTAATTTGTATTTGGAAGTGGAACTATTAGCAAATCCTATGGTTCTATATTATAATGGAAAGTATTTTTAAAGAATCCCAGAAAAAAAAAATCAAATGATTGCCAAGAAAACATACAGTCAGTATACTTGAACTTGATTTTTGGAAATTTTACCTTACAAAAGTATATTTTAAATCTCATCTTAACTACCTTGAAAATAAGTATGCATACTTCAGGCCAATTTTAGGTACTTTATTATATCTTCTTGCTTCTATATTAATGTAAATTAGTGCCACCTGGTGGCACCACAATTAAATTTATATATTTGGTGGATTAATTCCAATTCTAAAGTAATTAAAAATTAAATACATGTAGACAAAAAACTATAGTCCACACAATACTGCCTTAGCCCACTGAAATTTATTTAAATATTCTTGATTTCAGTGATATGTTAATTTCTTGGATTATTCTCTATCATTAAAAAAAATGAATCTAGGAACAAATTTCAGAAGGAGATGACCAGGGTTTATCTGAAATTATAAAAGAATCCAAATAACTCTACATAAAATCATTATGTGAATAATCTTGTTTTGATTATTGTACTGGAAGATCTAAAAGAAAATAAAAAACAAGAATGAGGGAAATTATAATATATACATAGTCATAGGCTCTGGATTATATTTTTATTTTTCTCTCTTTAAACAAGCACAAACATATCAGACAGCCAAATTCTATCTTCACTTCTATTCTTAAATCTGTTTTATTTCCACATTCATTTGAAGGTTTCTGAATTTTTCCATAAATGAAGTTGAAGATTCAACACAATATTTTCTTTCCAAATGATATCTACATTTTCATTTCATTCTGTAAGGGTGATGTTCAAGTGCACAAATGGTGTAAGATTATACATTAATCTATAAAGTATATGTGTTGTAAGAACACCATGATGTTATTGTTAGTATCTCTCAGTGTAACCATTTCTCCTGGAAGAACTTATATAAGTTATAACTTACACATTCCAAAAAAGCCTAAACAGCCCTACTATGTTTCTTTAGTTACTGAAGGAAGACTAACAAACAAAAAATGTATTATCTACCAATATTTATTTTCAGGCTGAATCTAACATCATGTATCTTATAGCATATGCAAGACAGTCATATCATGGATGAAAATACTTAAGTACTATATGGTAATTTATGTACTAACAATTTCTGGTATCTTCCAGAAGGCCAATCATTGGGGTCATCAAGGTGATTTTATGTATTTATTATTAGGGAAAATCTAGAATCACTTTCTGAACCATAGAAGTCCACGAACAAACTATAGTAATCTGTGCCTGTATAATATTTATGAAGGGGGGGGGGAGAAATACACTTTTCTAAAAATGCTGCATATTTCATTAGTTCTCTTTCATGATACTAAGAGAGGATAAACTCTATATGGCATAGTTTATATATTTTGTTAACAGAGTATTATCCAAACAATCTGTCAAAGTGCATAGTTTCAAGGACTTCTGTTGCAGTCAACTGAGGGGGAAAAAGAACTGTATTTCATCCATCATAATCCCCTGACCTCTAGTCCTGTTCTTCTGAACTTTGCAGGTTTCTTCCCAGAGGTTTCTACTTTAAGTGATGTGCATTGTTTGCTTGTTTTCCAAATTGTCTTAAAAAAAATACCCAACCACAGTCTGGAGGGTGGATAGGGAAGCAGTTTTTTTAAAAAACAAACAAACAAAACAAAACATCATGTATAAAGGGAGCTCTTTCTCATACAAAGTTCCCTGAAATTGGGCATGCTTCATTTTTCATTTTTCAACAGGAAGACCTATGCTCACTCAATTCCATTAAATATATAAATAAAGTTATTGATTTATTTTTAAGATCAAATTTTAGACTACTTATACAAAAACTTTTGTCCTTTTGCCAAAATGAGAGAGCTTACTCCACTCAGAAGCAGTTATTATTTCTGAAATTCTTAAAGCATTGGATTTCTGGATATCAGGTTGAACCAGTTAAGGCCCAAAACAATAAAAACTGTCTGTGGCTTAATCCCAGAAGCCTTTTCTAGGTTCTTTGATGAGAAGATCAGAAAAATTGTTAATGGTGTCCATGCTATTTGTTATAACTGATCTTCTAGGCCAGGGGTGGGCAATTATGGCCCCTTTATGACTCGTGGACTTCAACTCCCAGAATCCCTGAGCCAGCTGGCTCAGGAAATCTGGGAGTTGAAGTACACGAGTC
>JAEANM010008026.1:0-17294 GCA_017656035.1 Myanophis thanlyinensis | reverse complement strand
CCAATATAAAACCATTAAATACGCTGAAAGTCTAAAAATTTACAAATTAAAATCCCATTTAAAATTAATTATAGAACTTTAAACCCAATTTAAACTATGGTGGAGAAGATATGTTTTGATGAATCCACAGTGCTGCTGTGCAGAATCTGGCCACCTGTGCCATAGTTATGGACTATTCATCCTTAAGTAGCCACTGAAGATAGTATCAAAACGGCCAGGATACCTAGCAGTTATTGGCAGAATATGTTTTTTTCCTAATCTCTGTATAAAAGGAACATCTAAGGAGCATGTGACCCACAGTCTCCATTTCTCCTGAGCTACAGGATCAGAGTCTTTCCATCAATGGTATCCTTTTATACTTGCCGTACAGGACGGCCAATGGAAGCTCATGGCACTATGCGAGCGAAAATGCTTTCCGGTGGTTTGCTGACTTCAACTGATTAAGATAGCTGACAGGAGCAACAACACATCTAATGGCATCTGGAGCCAAAAACAGCAGAGTCCACCTGCCTTTTTATGTCCTCCATCCTTTGTTGAAAGATTTGTCTTACTAGGTGGTAGTCATCTTGAATATTGAGGCTGGGGAGAAACCTAGTTTGGCAAGGTTGGACTCGACAGCCTTGATCCATGATGAAGCAAATTTCTCTTGGAGGATTAATGGAGCAAGCCCTTGCAGAAAGAAATTAAGCTTTAGCCATAGATTTAAGGATTCTTGCTTCGACTTTTGTCAATCCGGTCTCCAGGCACAGAAGTGTATTTGAGACACAACATGGAATCTGGAGAATTGATCTAATGAATTCGGATCGAACTATTTCTAATGGTGTAAAAGTCAAAGCTGACGGTCCAAGCAAGGCCCCATAAAGAAGCTGTGCTAGCGACTTGGCCAGAAAAAGCTTAATTGTGGCAGAGACATAAAATCCTCCCTTTGTGTGGAAAAATTTAAAGATGATACTTGCTGATCTTTGGCCGAAGGTAGCCGCATACTCCCCATGTGCTTTTCTTGAATCATTGGCCTGAATGACCACTCCCAGGTATTTGAAGTTGGTTACCTGCTCTATTTTGTGGCCATTTAAATACCATGAATAAAGTTTTGGCCTTTTTGCAAAGGCCATGATCTTTGTTTTATCATAATTTATGTCCAGTTTATTGTAATTACAATACTGGACAAGGGCTCACCAGGCTCTTTTAAGGCCTACTGATATCCTGGAGAGGATTACAGCATCATCTGCACAGAGCAGCAAGGAGATTCGTTGATCACCTATTATTTTGGGGTGGTGGTGGTGGTGGTAATTTGTTTGTTTAGCCATTTTACCATGTTGTTTATGTAGAAATTGAAAAGCAGGGCCCCCAAAATTCACCCCTGTTTAACCCCCTTTTGAGTTTTAACTGACTTCGAGAAGGACCCTTGCGTATTACACCTCATCTTGAGGGATGTTTTAGTATGTAGGGCATGTAATAGATGAAGAAGCATGTGGTCGATTCCAGCTTCTCATGACAGATTGCTTCCAGAATTTTATAGAGCTCTTGATTTATTTAAGAGTACCTAGACCTTACATCTCTAGGAACAATATGTCTTGCCATTTACCTGGGCATACCCTTTCGAACAGAACAAAAGATTATGACTCAATCAAGCCACAGAAAAATAGAGAGAAACTGGTGGATGAGTTACATTTGTCAAGTTTGCATTGAAAATAATCTTAATTCAAGGCTGATTTCAGGTAACCTCTTTTCAGACAGGGACAGTGATGGAGGGAAAATGGTACAAGAAATATAATGGTTTGCAGTCAATACAATACTAAACTTATTTCTCAAATAAGGTTTCTTGATATGTTCTAACCCTCTTTAGATAAAACTAGACAGCCCATGATCTGCTGGGTCATCATTTCAGAGGTATTTCTTTACCTAAAGAATGAAACAGAATTTAATGTCCTAGCTTTCCTTGCATCCCTTCAGGAGTCAGACCTAGTTCCTAAACCCACACAATGTTAGAAGGAATAATTGCTTCTGAAGTTCTGACAGCAAGGTAACAGAAAACAGCAGTCAGATGTAGATAAGGATTTAGGTGAGAAATGTGAATTCCAAGTCAGCAGTACAAAGTCAAGCAGATGATTTATGATACTAGCCAGGGTGTAAATAACTGGATATCATGAGTCATGGTACAATATGCAATCCAGATGCTGGAGTTGCTTCTAGCAAGGGAATATATTTCAGTGAGGCTTAGATCCTTTCCCTGTTTAATATGCACAGCTGTTGTCATACTTCTCTGTGCAGTGTTTTGCTGCTTGTTCCTGAGTTGTACACTTTAGAGAGGTGCAGAGATATTAGAAGAGATTGCTTGGGAATGGGGGAACTGCCTGGTACCAATTGGGGGGGAGGTGGGAGGGAGGGAACGTGCAAATAGTTGATGCAGTGCAAGCACAGAAGGTCTGGCAGATGTGCATTGGTGGAGACTTACCCAAGTAACTTGTGACCTTCCCTGCCAGGTTCCCCATTGTCTTACTACTGCAAGTACTGATTTTGCTAGTAGGAAGGTGGCAAGGAATATCATTTTCTTTTGACTTCCATATTGACTTCAGGGAATGTTGAAAATGATAATCATCTGACCATAGTTGACCCTGGCAGTGGCACTGAAGTGTCAGCAACTGTCTCAAATTTTATTCCTATTGGATTCATGGGTTCCAGGATTCTGTAACTTAACTTACTTGGGTTTCCTTAGTTCAATAATTGTTGACCTGCACCTTCCAATTTCACCCAATTTAAAGTTACAAACAATTATACATGAAACCTTAGTAGTATATAAGTTTCTGTGACATAAACCTTCCAAAAGAATTATTGTTGGGGATATATTAATTAAACAAATTACTCACTAAAACAGTAGAAGTGTATTAGTTTTATAGTGGAGTATTGGTTAGGTTTTTAAGGTTTATGTTTTATCCACAGGCTTAACATAAAACATCTAAAAATATTCAAGGAAAAGAAATAATAAAATAAATTGGGGATTACAGTAAAACACAGTATATGATTCAGCAGAAAGGTCTTCAAAATTACTCATAAATAAGGCATACAAATTATTTACTACAGTTTACCCTTCAATTGAATAGGCAGAAACAATTGCACTGTAATCCTAAATATGTTTCTAATCCAAAGTGGGTTCTAAAAGCTTAGTGAGGCTTAATCCTAGGAAATGAGGATAGATTTATGGAATTAGTATTCTGCTGGTGTGAATTACGCTGGTGTGATTTAAACTAGAGAGCTGAGATTCAAGAAGGGCCTTATTTAAATTTATAGTTAAGATTAAAGTGCTGTGTTTTTTTTAAAAAAGAGATCCATAGGCTGTGATAAGGAAGCATCAAAGCGTCTGCAACTGTTTCATCTTTTAAAATAGAAGGATGAGAATAGCTAGGACAGTGAATTTGTTAGTTGAAATTGGCCCTGCAGTGTGGCACTGGATGCCTTCCTATTTTTCTCTTTAGTTTTTTAAAAATATTCTAACTGCACCTCTTTTCAGGCAAGGATGTGAAGAATAGTACAACAGCCACTGAATTGCCCAGCAAAGAACCTTAATTATCCAGAACTCATGCAATGAGTTCTATCCCAACTGAATACTAAACCCTTTCAAAAGCTCTTTAAAAGGTATGCTGTAATTTTCCCATTTTCTTTTCTAGAATACCTGACTTAACCTTGTATAGTAGTGTAGCAGAATGTTGACTTTTCTCGGCTTGGTTTTGTTACCTGGTAAGGTTGGGCCCTCTGAGAGGGACCCTTCATCAGTGGTAGGGTCAGACTTGTGCCTTACTGGCATTACTGTATACAAATGTCCCCATTTGTGTTCATGAATGTTTTTCTCTAGAGTAATTTGATGGAAGCTTCATGGAATCAAAGCAGTCCTCTTGCAGCTTTGCACAGCCTTTGAAAGCATATGTTCAAGTATGGGCAAACTATTTTTAAATTTTTACCATGGAATATTACTGAGGAACTTATACTTTTGTTAAATAAAGTTAGGTTAAAATATTAAATGCATAGGTTGCATTAGAAAAATATACAGGGCTAGTTAACATAAGAAATTAATCTTTGTGTGATTCTCAATTGCTCTTGGATTATATGGAATAATATTTCATAGATATGTTTCCATTGGAATTTCTCCAGCCGTGGTACTATATTTTATTTTTACTCCTGTTACAATTAAAATTGCATTACAGATATATTTATGGATTATTGTTTCACATTGTTCACTTCTAAATGATTTTTTTGTATTCATCATTTGTGCTCAAATTATTTTAAATGTAGCGAAAGCTGACTTATAGGTAGAAAAAAAGCATTCTTCTTTGATCTTCATACTACTTTAATGCTGGTGTGTATTGGTCATTTGTGACGAAGAAACACTCTGCATGCCTTCCAATGTACTGGTTGTTGTTGTTGTTTTGTCTCCACATATTGCAACTGAAAAAACCTAGATTCTGCTCATTACAGATCCTACAAAATGGGATAAATTAATAGAAAACATGTTTGATTGAATTAACATTTTTTGAATTGTCATTTTTGTTTGGGTTTAGCTCTCAAGTCTGTTTGCTCATTCAGTCAAGGATATGAGTTATGATAATCACATAATTAATATACAGAGAGGCTTGCTGGATAAACAGTGACTTTAATAAGATATACGTTAGTTATTTCCCTATCATCCGACTTGGGATATTGGGATGAAGGCTGTATAATAATAAAATTGTTACAGTAACAGAGGCTACAGTATTGGGAGTTATTCCCATTATGTTTACTTATGAGTAAGCATACATAGAATTGTGTGCCTATCATGAATAAAGCAGTTTAATTTGAATGCCTGTTAAAAACATGTATGTGCATAAAGCTAAACTAATATGTTTGTATATGTATCTTAATATCTTCTGAAGATGATCCTGTGTGTTGAAATGAAAACATTTGTACCTCAAGAGAAAAAACTAAATGTTCAGATTTTAGTTGTTTATGGCTTCTTGTTTAATAACAAAAATATGTTTTTAAAACAAAACTAAATAAGTCTTTGATAGCTTAACTCAAATATGCTATCTACAATATCAGGAGAAAAAAATACTGTTGGAATTGGTGAAGACTGCAACAGTAGTCACAGAACCAAAGTGGAACCCATGGAAAAAACCAAGCTATTGTTGGTTAGAAGTGATGTTCTCTTCATAGGGGAAAGAAACACCTTAATCTCCAATGCCTGACTATATTTGGCATATACAGGTAGTTTTCAGTTATTGAGCACAATTGGGGCAGGCAACTCTGTTGCTAAGCAATGTGGTCAGAAAGTGAAATATCATGCACCACACCCAACTCAGGTTACTTCCAGTCATTAAGTAAATCACTGGAGTCATTAAGTGTAGCACCACGTGACTGTAGCTTGAAACTTCCTGCCAGTTTCCCCATTGACATTACTGGTTGGAAGTCAGCAGTGAAGATTGCAAATGGTAATTATATTACTATGGATGTGAGAGCCATTGTAGGTCTCCTTTTTCAGTCATTATGACTTCAAATGGTTATTCAACAAATGATAGGTAAACGAGAGCCACCTCCATTTTCTATATGGTCCATTTGATACATCATAGTAGCACACAAACCAATATATAAACCAAACCTAAATCAATACTTAATCCAGGAATTATCAAGGAAAAAACCAGCCTTCCACCAATACTGGTAGGGCAGCCTACTGCACATAAACAGGGAACAAACCTGATACTCATTAACATCAACAAAGTTGCCTTAGTTCAGGGGTGTCAAACTGGCAGCCTGTGAGCTAGATGCGACATGCACAGTCCACGTCCACTCCAACTCTGTGAAGGGAAAAAACCATTGTAAAATGTCACGTGACGGCAATGTGGTGCCGCGAGTTTGACACCCGTGCCTTAGTTGGTAACTAGTTTGAATTTGTTTTCTGAGGAGATATCTAACTTGTACAAAGTTAGATGTCTTCTCAGAAAACAATTGCAAATGATACAAAACAAATGTACTCCCCTCAAAGTGGTCTTGCAGTTGTAGTAGAAATAATTATTTCTGAGTCCTTCAATTTATACACTATCCTCCATTTAGTTGTTGACCAAACATTTTTTATTCCATTAGGTCAGCAAGTTTGTGTTGTGTGAATGGATTTGCCTCATGTAAGTCAGGGATAAAATGCTGCTTTTCCCACCTTTCTGGCTAAAATGATTTAATCCTTCCATGTTCATTGGGACATATATTTCTCGATATATAGTTCTTAATTTCTAGAACTAAGTAGGAAGAGAAGAAACCATATTTTGTTGCTGGAGTGAGAACAAACCTCCTTGTTAAATCTGAACCCTGGATTTCTTAACCCATTTTCTTCCATTTCCCTTTGGTGTCTTATCTTTTAGATTATAAATTTGAGGGCAGTATTAATATTTACAATATCATATAGGAGCATGCTTAGCTAAAATGCTTTTTAATAAATAATCTCATTACTATCCTCCTGAAACTGTGAGTCTTTGTTGTGTATTTCAGTTGAACAAAAGTCTTCAAATGTACACTCCTTTGCCAGAATGACTCAAGGATTTCAGTTGTTTAGATGAGTGATAAACAATGATAAAATATGTATAGCTCTTAAATCACCATCTTTTAAAATCTTAAATTATCTTTTATTTCACCAGCTTCTGCAACTTTTGAAGACTTTCAGATTCGGCCACATGCTTTGTTTGTCCATTCTTACAGAGCACCAGCTTTCTGTGACCACTGTGGAGAAATGCTGTGGGGGCTTGTACGTCAAGGACTTAAATGTGAAGGCAAGTGAAAGATCTATTTTTATGTATTTGGCATGCTTCAAAATGTACTGCAAATTAGATACACACACACACACATAAAATTTTGGAGTATACAATAGGATATGTTTGCATGTATAGAGAAAAGACATACTTTATTGTTAAATATGATTGTTGAGAAAGGAGGATCATTCATCTGGGCAGGATCTAAGTATTGAATCATTTAACTTTTCATAGATGCTATTTAGTTCAATCAATAGAAGCAATTAAGTTTATTCTCAGTTCAGTCTAGTTCTAGTTCCAATCCATCTTTTCCATTCCATTCATGCTTTGCCTGCCATAGAAAAACTATAAGAATATAGAAAGCTGCCTTATATTTCATCAAATTATACTGCCTGTGCAAAATAGCTTTCCAATATTTTATTTCAAACAATAGGCTTTTCCTGGCTTCTCCGATGATAAACAAAAGAGAGGGTGAGGAATTCCAAGTTCCAATAAAAAAGTTTTTATTTGGCCCAAAATGTTTTGAAAAGTGAAGTTCTTTTTACTAGAATGACTTGCAACTTATATATAACAATATTTCCAAAAAAGGTCAGTGTGCTTTGTGTATATTCAAATTAAGTCAGTAAAGGTCTAAAACAGATTAGCCTCATGTTACAAATGCAAATCATTTATATAGAAAAGGAATGATATATCTGTTGCTGAACGTAACTATGAAAGATAGGAATGTTGTTGTAAGAAGTACAAGAACAGTTATCTACAAGTAACACAAACATTCTAAGAACATGTAGCAAGCATTTACTTCTATTATAAAAAAAGACTCCCACAAACACAAAATTAAGCACAGGATTGTTTTAATTTCTGGAATGTCCATAAGTTTAATTGACTGGTGTACTCTATAAAACTGACCAATGTTGATAGCAGTTGTGGCAGTTTGTAGTGCAAAAGAGAGCAATGAGCTGCATGGCAAACTTTTAAATAGGAATATGTTTAAATAAAAAAGTTACTGAATGTTTTCCTCCTGTAGTTAGGATTGTTCAGCCCTAAAATCTATTTGTTATTTTAAAAAATAATTGTGTCATATAAGATCAGTAGAGTTTTATTGCCCCAAAGCATACAGATAAGTGCTTTTTTGCCCCTAGAAGGCCTCCCATTTTGTATTTTTTTATGAAGCCCAAATCATCTCTAATTTTGGTCTTGAAATTTTGTCCACACAAGGTTCAGGACAAGGCACTGAACTTGTAGCAAGCATAAGTCAAGTAATAAAATACATTGAAATGGTTGTTTTCTGTGTGCTTGCAATGTATGGGAAATACTTGTTTACACGACATGGTCATTGCAATGATATTTTCCTTGGTGTCAGTGCTTTTATTACAAGGACACCCCTCCCCATCAATCCTTTGAATGGACAAAGACCCCCTACAAGGGATCACTAGATCTGCTAACCTTGCCTGTTAGCTGGTTTCCCATAAACAACATTTTTCATACTGGTTGACAGAAGTTCATAGAAACAGGTTGAAGGGTAGATTTTGATGGTGATCAGTAAATTAGCCAGATTTTGGTTTGGCATGGAAATTAAAGCTCTGTGATTTTATAACCACAGTTACTACAAGCAAAACATATTTTTTTACTACACCGATAAAGTACCAAGAAAGACTAAAGCAGAAAAAAAGGATATTAGGAGCTGTGGTGACACAATGGTTAGAACTGGGGTGGGCAAACTTTTTGACTCACGGGCCACAATGGTTTCTAAAATTTGACAGAGGGGCTGGGCCAGCATAGGAGAATGGTGTGTTTGTGTGAACTAATATAAATTAAATGTAAAAACCATTACATGAAAAGATTTGGTCTTTAACAGGCAGCAAAACACCATTGTGCTTAGTTTGTTGGAAAAAATGTTGCTTAATGCTTAGCTTTTCATTGGGCTGATTCCTGCTAGTAACTAGTTCGGCGGGCCGCGTTAAAAAGCCCAACGGGCCGGATGTGGCCCGCGGGCCGTAGTTTGCCCATCTCTGGGTTAGAATGTAGTATTGCAGGCTGACTCTCCCAACTGCCAGCAGTTTGATCCTGACAGGGCTCCAGATTGACTCAGACTTCCATCCATCTGAGATTGGTAAAAATGAGGACCCAGATTGTTGAGGGCAATATGCTGACTCTATAAACCACTTAGAGAGAGCTGTAAATCACTGTGGAATGGTATATAAGTCTAAGTGCTATTGCTGTTGACAAAAAGCTGCATATTTATTTTACTTACTAAATATGAATTTGAATTTGGGTCACTTCAGAAAGAAAAAAAATCTGTGCTCAAGGGAAACTAAGTAATATAAGGTAGGTTAGATAATCCCTAAGTGAAGACTTTTTCAAATCTATGTAATTGCTTTTTTAATGCATGGTCTTGACAGCATAAATGGAGTCAACATATTAGAAATTCGTTAGCATATTCCAGAGTATAAAAATTATTTTGATGAGAAGGATTGTGTTATAGAAACAAACCATGGAATATTGGTGAATCCATACATTTTACTTTTCATGCTTATTTAAAAATGCAAACTTCAAAAAGATAGTAGCCTTTTTATAAAGTTCTAGTATTCATTGTACTCACTTTCAATTTTTCCATATTGTAATATGGAGTAATAGGTTTTATGTTCTTTTCAGGATGTGGCTTAAACTATCACAAGAGATGTGCATTTAAAATCCCTAACAACTGCAGTTGTGTCCGGAAAAGACGATTATCAAATGTTTCATTAACAGGACTTGGTAATATCAGAACAATGTCTGCTGAACTTTCATCTATGCCTGCAGATGAAGGACTCCAGGTACAGAATATTTAAAGGTTGAAAACAGCAGGCTGAGTAATGAATATATTTGAATGTTTTTTTTCTAGTGTAGATGGGCTTTTCACATGTGTATCCCAGCATAAATGCTTTTGGAATCCCATAACCAAACTCATTGTAGAAACAGCCCAACAGTTTCTACAAATGATTGAATGGGGGAAATCTTAGTTGCTTCTTATTTGTTCAGTATGAGACAATTTTCCAAACTTTTGTATCAAACTGTTCCAGCAAGATAAACATGTTTGAGATCAAAAACATTCCTTAGGTTTTTTTAGGCACGTGAAACCTTCTGCTCCCATCTACTTCCATTCTTTTGAACTTTGAAAAGTTACTGTAGTTTGTTTCTGGTATTAAAGTTCAAACTGTAAATTACCCAATTATAATTTTCTGGCTTTTTAAAAATAGCAAAGAACATCCAACTTTGCATGAGCAGAATTTAATTTTCACAAAAGAATTTTCATTTTAGGGGCAGCAAGGAAGAAATCTGTGTTGCTAGCTGTGTTTATTTTGTTGACAGATGAGTGCAATTGGGGGCAATCCTGAACTTGTAGATCAATTAATTTTATAGAATCTGTACACATTTTAAAAATGAAACATTGTCTTATGAGAATGTGCATATTAAGTAATTTCATGCAAGTTTTTCAGGTTTTTTTAACTTTTTGTTAATAAACTTTATATTTACTTTCTAAAATAATATTGCTCTACATTTTCTTTTTCCCTTGTTCTGAATGTGGTCTTCATTTTCTAGATTCCTGCAAGCCCCAGTTTTGAGGTGGGTTTTTATTTTTGTTTTCTCTTCTCTCTTTAAAGGGTGATAGCACAACATATCAGGAATTTGGACTTTCTAGTTTTGCTGTAAATTTCATGTACAGATAAATCATGATTCCCTAGTTCTATACAACTGGAAGTTGTAATAATGATAATAGTATGATTAAAACATATATTATCAGTGCAGAAATGAAACATTGAGAAACTATCCTATAATTCCAGATGCATTATGCTGCACTATTTTAAGAAAAGGCATATTTTTACCACATATCAGCCAGAAATAGGGATATGGCTAATGTGTCAAGGCTTCATTATGCTGTATCATAACATAGCTAATGCCCAGGAGACAAGGCTTGTAATGGAAAATATTGATATTTTAAGAGGTGGTACTTTGCAGCCTAATTCATCCAAAACTTTCATCTTCATTGTCAAATATTATTTTATGTATGCATTTATCAAACTGAAACAAAACTTGTTTCAATATAGCAAAGTGGCTTATACCTCTAGTGCTTGGAGGAAAGAGTTTAAAAGATTATGCTCCTATTAGCTGAAAGCAGAGAAAAATGATTTTGTGATTAATGGATTTGGAGATTAGAGTAGTTTATGGAAAGAAGGAAATTATGATGTAACTTTAGAGAGAGAGGGCAAAATCTAAATGTATCTATAATTGTCCTCAAGAAAATTGGAAGCCACTACTACATAATTTTTTCTTTCTTTTTCTATTTTCTTTTTACTGTTTTCTTTATTTTATTTTGTTCTTTACTTTGTTAAAAAATTCTTCAATAAAATTAGTCTTAAAAAGTTTAAAGGAAGAAAATGTTAAGATGCTTTGGGCATTAGAGATTTTGCAAACAAATAGGATCAGTGGCAATAAACAGAAAGCATATGAATTTGAAGGCAGATGTGTTGACAGAGATAGAAATTTGGAGAAAAGTGGGAAGTTTTGGGATTTCAGGTAGCACTTCAACTTTGATATCTTGAAACAAAACAAAAATATACTATGTCAAACTTTTTCTCACACACAGATGCATGTGTGTGTGTTAACTGAAATCCTTTGTATACCATCATGAAATAATGATTCCACACTCACTAACAAAATGAAAATTCCGAGAAACAAAAAGCCACATAATAAAAATAGTTAGTAAATAAAAGATGACTCTGTAAGATATTTTTTAAAATATTACTTTGAAACTCTAAGGAGCTAGAAGAGTTTGTTATGGCTCCAAAAAGAACACACTGTTTGTACCAAACATGTTTTCTTAGAGATGGATGAAGCTGCCATGACCAAAAAGGTTGCTTTTTGCTCTCTATTGTTTCATTTTAAACAAGAAGACAACAGAAAAGAGCAGAGATCAGAGCAAATGGTGTGTATATAATGGTGAGATAGTTTCAAATATTTAGATTTAAAGACATTAGGTCAAGGATGGATCTACAGCTTAACAATACTCTTTTAAGGTTTCATTTCTGGAAAAAAAGCAGCAATATTAAAAATTGACAGTTTGCATTATGGCAAGGTTCTCAGAGCATTGGGAGTCATCAAATGGTGATGGGAAGGCCGCAGGTGGCTCTGTGGCCTAAGGCTGCATATTCGAATTTAGCAGCTTCCACCAATTTTCTTCCTTTTGTGGCAGATAATCTTGTATTTAGAAGATGAAGATCAACGGATCTGTTTGTTTTCAAATTTGGTTATAGTTGGTCAGAGCTGAACTGCTGCATAGTGAAGTTTTGCTGTTGACAGGGTTGTTTAGATTTAATCTGGGGTTTTTTTCTGAAACACTTGGCAATGTGGCACTTATAATGCAACCTCCATAGTATTTGAAAAAGATTCCTGTAGTATTTCAAGGATCTTATTGCCCAGACTCAGAATACTTGCTGCAAATTAATTGAAGCAATTTGCTTATTGCCTGACAAACAGCTGGCTTCTGTATTTTCCATAGTGTAATCTGAGCAATTGTTTCCTGGTAAGAATCCAAGCTTCCCCAGTCAGGAATTCTGGCTAGCTATTCGGGGAGGCGGGGCCAAAGAAATCTGTAGCTAAAGCACAACACACTGGATAAAAAAAAAAATCCCCTATGCCTTCGATACAAGAAACCTGAGCTTTAGCAGATATTTCTGCAACATAACATAATTTTGTGTTGAAAACTTCAGATCTAGGGCTACCTTTTATGCTAATGAAACATTTCTAGCTCACAAATCATATTTCATTTTGTGGAATTTGTGTTTTTGCCCTGCAGGAAAATGATGTATTTGTTACAATAGGGATGTATATATAATGTTTGGGCTCTGTGCTAATTTGGGTTCAAAAGCAAAATGTATTATGTTGAATGCATGAATCTATCATCTGGTTGTAGCTCCTTATGAATTTAAGGACTCCTGCACGCCCTGAAGCACACTTCTGCTTCACACTGTGCTTTGTCTATTTCTGACTGTAGACTCCTAGAGCTTCAAGTGATGAAAGAATACAGGTAGTCCTCTGAACCCAAAATTTCTGTTGCTAAGCAAGAAGTTAAGTGAATTTTGCCCCATGTTATGACCTTTCTTAAGATCACAGTTGTTTAGTGAATCACTGCAGTTGTTAAGTTAGTAACATAGTTGTTAAGTGAATCTTGCCCATCCATTGACTTTGCTTGTCAGAAGGTCACAAAAGATGATCACATGACCTTGGGACACTGCAACCATCACAAATATGAACTAGTTGTCAAGCATCTGGATCAAACGACCATGGGGATGCTGCAGTGGTGATAAGTATGAAAAACGGTCAAAAGTCACTTTTTTCAGTGTTGCTATAACTTTGAAAGGTCACTAAATGAATAGTTGTATGTCAAGGACTATCTGTAGAAAGAATTAAGGCATCCTTTCACTTTCTCATGGAACACTTTGCTTTAACTTTTAATTCCAGTTTTAGGTCTTCTATTGTCTTTTCATTAATAGAAAACATTGGCAGGGAATATTCTAGAACTGCCTCATGTGTGTTACTCAGTCGTTTGAAGGTGGATCTTCTAAAATGACACGGGAAGCAGTGCTTACTCATTAACTATGTTGTACTAAACAGTCCCAATATATAAGGATACATTCAAAAACCATTCTGATATTTCTAATTGGTTAAACAAATTGATAAATAAAATGAAGAAATGTTAACAGTTTATAGGTCTGCAGTAGAAATGGAAACAGGTTTGAAGTTTGTTTTTCTCTTCAAACTAATCCGTTCCAAACAATGACTTGATAATATCACTGTTTTGTATTTAAAAGTACAGTATTATGCATGTATTCTACAGTATTATATATATTTTTCATGTTTACTAAATAATATGCTGGAGAAATAATTGGATTTAAAATTAATTGTATTGCTAAAATTGAACATAGAAGCCATATTTAGGTTCATTTGGTCAAGTGTAGAATTTTTCATGTCCAGGAGTCTCAATTGATAATCAATTTCTGATGTTCTTCAGGGCTGCTTCACAACAAATGCTTTGTAGGTAAGGGAAAAAATGCAAAAAGGAATCCCTGTAAAGAGCCTGAGAGACTAGAGTATTGGTTTAAGCTCCTTTTAAAAAATATATATGCAAAAATGCCTTCCATACTAAAATGACTTTATGTATTTTATTGACCTATTGTAGCAGAAATTACCACCTGATTTTTCACTTGGAAGAGAGAAGAGGTCTAATTCGCAATCACACATTGGGCGACCTATTCAGCTTGACAAGATTTTACTTTCCAAGGTTAAAGTGCCTCATACTTTTGTTATTCACTCATATACAAGGCCAACAGTTTGTCAGTATTGTAAAAAGTTACTTAAAGGACTTTTTAGACAAGGCTTACAGTGCAAAGGTAAGCACTTTAGAACTGAAAGCATGATAATAATGTATTTGTTTTAACAATTTTTAAAACATTCTAATATTTTATTTGTTACTACTGTGTCCTGATTTATATGCTGATATATTTCCTAGCTGGTGGGATACAGACAACAGTATGTCAGCTTGAAAGATAGTACGTATTTTGGAGAACAAAATCTTAATTTGTTTGTTTGCAGCTGTGCTAAACTATACAATTGTTCCTATCATTAGTTTGGAATACCAGATATATATGTATGTCTCCCACATCTCTCCCAATTATTACACTGTAATGCAGTGTTTCTTAACCTTGGCGGCATGTATGAGATATGACAGTGGGCAAATTTTGCCCATGAGTTGTGGTGGCACAATGGTTAGAATGCAGTATTGGAGGCTGATTCTGCTCACTGCCGGTAGTTTGATCCTGAACAGCTCAAAGTTGACTCAGCCTTCCATCCTTCTGAGGTTAGTAAAATAACCCAGATTGTTGGGGGCTGATTTTGTAAATAGCTCAGAGTGTGCTGTAAAGCTCTATGAAGTGCTATATAAATCTAAGTGCTATTACTATTTGGAAGTACAGTACATTTTATGGGTGGGCAGTGCATATGCAAATCAGATTTTAGCTTTTCAGCAGATCATTAAGAAACACTGGTGAAATTCAGCAAGATCACACCACATCGCCCAAACTGGTAGTAGAGATTTGAAATTGGCCTCGCCCACCCTCCCACACACCTCTGCCCTTATCCTTCCTTATACGAGATTCGTTTTTTTCTTACTTACCTGAATCAGCTGTTTGGAGCATCTATGGAGCCTTCCTGATGATCCCCGCTGCCTCTGGTGTCTCTAAAATCAGTTGTGCTGCAATGCGTTTGGCACACATGCGCACTCACCAAACCGGTAGCAAAACCAGTCGGATTCCACCCCTGTTAAGAAATGTGTGATTATGGAAAAAGAATTTCTACAATTGATGATTTTGTGTACCATACAATAAATAGAACTGAATCTTTGAACAAGTTTTCAGAAATATGTTACCAAAAGATAATTAGCTATTTTAGTTTTGATGCTTGAATGTATATCTGTTGCTTATGAAACTTTCATATGCTGTAGAGGAGTGAAGAATAAGATTTTTCGTAATTAGACTGAAATCCTACTGTGTCCATCATAGTAACATTCTGTAACAGTGTAGCAAATTTGGAATAAAGGATACAAAATATTAAAGGATTCCAAATATAGGATGCAAAATATGCTATAAATATACAAGTAGAATGCAGATGTTCTTAGTGCAGGATTCTCGCTGGAATTCATATATAGCAAAGCTTTCTTAAGAGGTAAAATGTCATACTTCATTTGGATCTACTTTGTCACTGCCTTCTAAAAATAGGCTTACAATGTATTTTATATGATCCTATACTGCGGACTAGTCACTGGATTGAATTATATGGAACAACTGGTAGGGAAGTAATTCCAGGAAGAGGAGGAAATATCTGGAATTTATTCTGAGCAAAGTTTTCACTTAGCATCAGACCTTGGTTTGCTTGAATTGAAATCTGTTATCTGAGTCAAGAACCACTGTATCATACCCAACTTTAACAAGGTTCTTTGCATCTGAAACTGTCGCATTATAACCAAGAAATTTGTGCAAATTATGCATCTTTTCTTTAAAAAGATTGTAGATTCAACTGTCACAAACGCTGTGCACCTAAAGTACCGAATAATTGCCTTGGAGAAGTGGCCATTAATGGAGGTAAGTTGCATCAAGGACATTAGTACTCTGTACTCTAAAAACTATTTGAAAAAACAGTTATTTTTTAGTGAGATGAAGAAAAAAACATGTAAAAAAGATATTGAGACTCTAGAAAGAGTGCAGAGAAGAGCAACAAAGATGATTAGGGGACTGGAGGATAAAACATATAAAGAATGGTTGCTGGAATTGGGTATGTCTAGTTTGATGAAAAGAAGAACTAGTGACATGATAGCAGTGTTCAAATATTTGGGAGCCTGCTACAAAGAAGAGGAAAACAACCCATTTTCCAAAGCTCCTGAAAGCAGAACAAGAAGCAAAGAAAGAAAACTAATCAAGGAGAGAAGCAACCTAGAACAACCTACTGTAGAACTTAGAAGAAATTTCCTGACAGTTAGAACAATTAATCAGTGGAACAACTTGTTTCCAGAAGTTTTTTAAGAAGAGGTTGGACATTTGTCTGAAATGGTATAGGATTTTGCTTAGATCAGTGTGTCAAAGAATGCATATGTCAATAAGCCTGGATTAAACACCTAAAATACTGAGAATAAGCTATTAATACAGTTGTTGTAAATGTAATGATCTAGTCTTTAATAATTCTATAAAAAAACAATTGTTTGAAATATAAATATGTAATTTTATTTAAAAGTAAAATAATTTTTCTATAGTTTTTTAATGCAGCAACATAAATGAATCCCATATTGGAGAGAAGCAAATAGCCCTCTGATATTCTTATGCAGATTTTGGTCCAAATATGTGATTATTGACAAGCCAAACCCTTTTCTTGATAATGGGTCTGCTTACTTTTGGAATACAGCTTATGGCATGCAATTATCATTCAATCATTTTAGAATGGACTTCTGCCTAAAAATGTTGTTCACAACTGATAAAAAAAATAAATGAGACATTTAATTATTATACATGATAGAGTTAGTGCAATCAAGGTCTACCATGAAGTTGAGACTTAAGAACCCCAGAGTTCCTAAATAGCCCAGTTTTACAGTTTCTATAGACAGTTTTATAATATATTTATATTCCAGAAATAACAATTGATCAATGTTGTCTTTATAACATACTTTTTCAGTAGTGCAGTCTTTCAATATTTAGAAGCAACCTTTCCTGTGAAGATTCTCCCAGAAATGAATCAATTTGTAGGCAAACCATATTTACCTCTGCAATTGTTATGTCTGCCAAAGGGGAATGACTTTGAGGAACATGTAAGCTTACAGAAAAAGATAGTAGAGGAAAGGCCAATTCCCCTAGTGTGTTTTCAATATGGAATAATTACTGACCTGAGAGTTTTCCGACGTGCGATAAAGACCCACCTGTTTCGATTAGCTGGTCTGGCCTGATACCTTAA
>JAEANM010008025.1:0-17294 GCA_017656035.1 Myanophis thanlyinensis | reverse complement strand
ATAAGGAAGTGTTTCAGCTAACATAGGAATTGTATCAGACCCTTCAGCGAAATCAGCTTCCCAGATTCTCTCTCTTTAAAGTTTTCTTCTGGGATTTTTCTTCTGCTAGTAACTAGTTCGGTGGGCCGGATTAAAAAGCCCAACGGGCTGGATGTGGCTCATGGGCCGTAGTTTGCCCATGTCTGGTCTAGAGTCTCAACTCTCAACATCCTTTTTTATAGTGTGGTGACCAAAACTGGATGCAGTATTCTAGGTGTGGTCTTACTAAGGCTTTATGTAATGGCATTAGTACCTCATGTGATATTGATTGAATCCCTCTGTTGATGCAATTTAGGATTGCATTGGCTTTCTTGGCTGCTGCAGCACACTGCTGGCTCACATTTAATTGATTGTTCACTGCCAAGATCCCTCTCTCAAAAGACAGGACTTCTTTTTCTTCTCTCTCCCTCTCCCTTTCACCCAATCTATATGTGAATTGACCTGCATGAGACAATTATAGGAGAAACTGCTGATGTGACCCCATCTTCATGAGGTAAACGAGACTGAGGCGAGAAACAATTATGATGTGAAAAAATCTTCTCCTGGAATTAGCATGACCTCTTTCTGGTTGCCTTCAATAATTTGATTTAAGTTTTAGCTCTTCTGGAGAATATTTGGGGATTGATGGTCTGTTTTTTACCATCTATAATTACTGTCTCTATTTTCTGTTGAATGATTGCTCCTTGTTATTTTATTGTACCATGACCATTGTATGGGATTATTTTTCCTAAACCACCATGATTTCCCCAGAGGAGAAAGAGAGAGAGAGAGAGAGTGAGAAGGAAAAGAAGTCATGTCTGGAATGGGTGCTGGAGTACTCAGATGAGCCTTTTAGCCCCCAGGGCTTAAATGTAATGGTAGAATTAATGTTTTCCTCTCAGACACTTTCTATTACAGTTTAGAATTTGGCTCTACAAACAATAATGGATATACTTCCAAAGATTTATATATGTATTCATTAACTATATGAACTGAAGTTTTAAAATCTTACATAGTAGAAAGTAAGGCTATGATTTTTATGGAGATATGCAGAAATTGGCATATTTCCAGGCAGCCCCTAGGCAAAAGGGGCTGAAACAGTTTTTTAAATTGACAACAGTCAGATAACATTCAGAAGTAGTTCAGACAGAGGCCTCCCTAATTCACTGAACTACAAGGAGGAGGGGGGAGGGGGAGGAGGGGGGGAAGGAGGAGTATCACAATTAGAATTGCAATATTGTTATTGTAGCCATTTAAAATATGTGACTTACCTTTTTATGGAATTGATTTCAGGTATGATCTTCCAAGTGGGAGGCTGATATACTGTATGTAGAGAGAAATCTATGTCTTTCATCCACAGAGAAAAACCTTTGAACTAGCTATTGTCATCATGAGTTATGGAGAGGCAAATAGTATTTGAAGCAGGGGAATAAATGTTGCAAAGCTTTGCACAGATACAGTTAGAGATTTGTGAGCTCTTACAGTTAACCATAACCATAACCCCATATCTGACACTTGTCAGCAGGACTAAAACTATCTCCTCTCTCATCCCAACTTATCTCATAAGGCTGCTGTGGGGAAAATAGAAGGAGGGGATTCTGGTATGCTGCTTTGAGATTTTGACCTGAAGAAGGGCTGTAAACCAAATAAATATGTACGTACATGCATGTGGTGGGTTTTTTTTACTTGTTTGTTTGTACTGTGTCTTAGCAAATGTATCATCAACATTTTCATCCATCTTTCCTACAGAGGAGTGGGTAGATTTTTATGGCAGAGGTTAGACTTATTTATTACTAACCAGCCACATCATAATTGATGGTTTGGCAAAAGATTAGGCAGATAATAGCTACAATTTGCCTGAGCATCTATCCCTGCTCCTAAAATCCACAATACTTGTAGACAGCCATAATACTCTTTGGTTACATCAACTCCATGTAGATTTCTGTAAGAGCAGGCAGCCAGTAAAACTACGGTAATATATTTTGTTCCATGGTGTGTGTGTGTGTATTAATGATAATTATATACATCAGTGTATGAACCGTATTGGACCTATTGGCCTGTTAAGGTAGATATAAAATACAATAGTCCTTGACTTACAACTGGTTGCTTAGCGACCATTCAACGTTACAACTTATCCCTCAAAAAGTGGAACTCAGTTTCGAAGTTCCAACAGCCAAGCCACCTCCCTGAGGTCACTTGACCACAGTTTGGGTGCTTGGCTGCTTTTCTGAATAGAGTGCCTTAAATAATCTTTACTTCTGGTCTTGCACAGGTTTCAGAATGGCTCCATAGCTGAAGTATATGTCACCACTGACACTTAGGTATCCCTCATCTCAATAGGTGCATAAAACTTGTGGTATCACAAAAGCCATGGTTGCGCAGTACTGCAGGCTCCATCTGCTGACTGCCGGCTGCCTGCAATTTGGCAGTTCAAATCTCACCAGGCTCAAGGTTGACTCAGTCTTCCATCTTTCCAAGATGGGTAACATGAGGGCCCAAATTATTGGGGACAATATACTGACTTTCTGTAAACTGCTTAGAAAAGGCTGTAAAGCAGTGTAAAGCAGTATATAAGTCTAAGTGCTATTGCTATTGCTCTCACAAACTAATATGTTGAATAATAGTTATTGAATGCACAGTGTCCATGTTGCTATTCACAGACAATTCCACAGATGTAACTCCTTTTACATACATAAGGCAATTAGTTCTATGACAATTATAATAGAACTATTGGCACCCAACTAAAAAGTATAATTTTTAAATGCTTGTTTGCATTAGGACAATATATGTTTCATTTGTTCCTGCAGCGGTTCTGATTTCTAATTCCTTTTCCCACCACATCTCTTCTAAAAAATCTCTTTTCTCTTTCTGTCTCATGCCAAGGCCTCTGGTGGTATCTCCTTTATCATCTGCCTGTATTCTCTTAGGGAGCTCTATCTCACAAAGTTAAGAACTGTGACTGTGAAAATTGCAAAGGGCTTGTCTAATTCTTTCTAAAGATCAAGGAGAAAGCGTGAAGTGGAATAAAGTGCCTCATGGTTTGCAGCTGCTCCAGGTACATAAATAACGTGAGCAGAAAAAAGCACTGGCAGCAGCCGAACTTTTGGCATTCCCTTTTTTCCCTCAGATCTTTTCGCCAAGCTCCACTCAAGCTTTATTCCTTCTTTCTACACAAAACAGGGACATTCACGCCATCTTGTAGTGCAGCTTACATCTAGATCCCTTCACAGGAAATAGTATATATGCTTATGCTTCTGATATCCGAATGAGACCTTTTTATTTTTAAGACGAGGAGCCCATCCCAAATAAAATCAAGCAGCTGAATTCCACTGATTTCAGTGGGAGAATCAAATAAAGGCTTAAATGTATATTTATGAATGTGTGATACATGAAGGCTACATTTGAACAATTATGTTAAAAGCGTGCAGTTAAAAATATACAGAAAGATAGGTCTTCTTAGTTCTGTCTATTAATACTGAAATGTTTGTTTGCTGAAAGCAGATGAAAACCATTGGGGAGGAGTGGAAATTGCCAGACTTATCCTAGAAGGACAGAAACAATTTCAGTTCAAATGCTTTCATCAGTCTACTTTGTAAATCCCATGTATTGTATGCCAATTCATGTAGCTAGATAAGCTTTTATCATGATTTATGTGACAATATTTGATTAATTCTCATTAGGATTCAAACCCCTTTAATCGGAAACAAAACCTGAATTTTGTTATTTTGCTGAGTGAGAGTTCCATTCTTGGAGAAACCTTCTAAAGTATCATCTACAGCAAGGGTGAAATTCAGCAGGTTCTAGCAGGTTTGCTAGAACCGGTAGTAAATTTTCTTAGCAGTTCGGTGAACTGGTTGTTAGAAGAAATCTCCTTTTATTTTTTTCCACTTTACAGGGTTAATCCTGTAAGAAAAACATTCTGGTGCTGTTTGTAGCCTAATCTTTATTGCCCTGCTTACAGAAACTGCCCACCCAGTCACATGATCCTCCAGCCATACCCACCATGCCACGCCTACAGAACTGGTAGTAAAAAAAGTTGAATTCCACCACTGATCTACAGTGATGCTTATTGATACCATCTTCTAAATTTCATGGTACTGATATTTAGTGAGAAGAAGTGTATTGTGTGACTCATTCAGAATAACAGTCCCTGATATGAAGAGCATCATAATAGTCATTATGGTAAAATTCTTGATATCCAAGGAAATGGTTTTGTTACTGAAAATCATTTTTATTATTGCAGTTTCTATTTGTATGTTTTCCAATCTTCTTGAATGTATGTTTTCTCATAAATTGCAAAAAAAAAAAGTTCATTTAGAGTTACAGTTCTCACTATCCACAGTTATTTTGGCCATGGTAATGGGAGTAGTCCAAGTAATGTGGAAGTACCAGGTTGATACTTTCACAAAGTTATGAGAAACTGACTTCTTCCTGTGTACGCTGATCTTCCTCATCTGTCAATTGGCAGGCTTAAATCCAGGAATCCCTCTCTGGCACTTGCTCAACAGCTGTCTAACAATTTTGACATCAACACGCAGTGGAAAGCCAAATGGGCTGCTGAACGCTCAGATACAGGCAGTTATGTAAATGACCCTACACAAAAGGTGCCAGTTTTTGACCTTCTTCACCAGCATTGGTCAATTCTGAACAGGATTTGTACTCAACATGGTATCTGTCAGGACTCATTGTTTAAGTGGGGTCTTGTCTCTACCGCTCAGTGTATCTGTGGTGCTCCTCGACAAAATATCCATCACATAGTGTCCGAATGTCTATCAAGAGCTTACACCGGCCCAATGTCTGATTTTTTTCAACATAGAGCAGCCTGTCCTTGAATGGCTGGGTGGACTGGACATTAACATTTGAACTATTATAAGTCCAGGTATTTGCTATACGCTAAATAAACAAACCAGGTTGATAAAAGTTAGCTTAAATTCTTTTTTGTGTGTATTTGTCTTAAAGCGGTGTTGATTCCTGGCAAATGTCTAGATAAATCCCTACAGTTTTCTTGGTAACAAGTGGTTTGCCCTTGTCTTCTCCTTCAGATGGTTAAAGACAGTTTAAAACAATAAGTTGCTGCAGAAATATTAGAGAACAATAAGCAACTGTAGACATGATAGTACACATTTTTAAAAATACAGAATAATACAAAGATATTCATGAAATATTTCCATGTACTGCAAAATAAATACTAAGTAAGTATTTCTGGGAATTCCTTGGAAATACTCAGTTTGGGAAAGGTGCAGAATCCTAAACTGTTCTTTGCCTGACTGCAAACATCTTCTGTCTGTGGGTGATCGGGAAGACATGTAAGTAGGTTGGTACAATGTGTGAAATTTGGAGAGCATTTTCTCAAATTAGAGGCTTTGAGGTCAGTACAATTGAATTCAGAAAAAGACAATTACTGTAAACCAACACATTTCTTGGAACTTGATAATAAGTTTTCCCATGAAATCTTGGCAAGAAATCACATCTGCTGCTAACTGTTTTTTTGTATTGTTGATAGATATATTAATAACAACAAAAACAGCAGGAAACATAGACAGATACACATCCAAAAGGGTGCTCCACATATTGCATTAGTGCAAATAGAAGTCTTTAAAGAATTTCTAATTGTGGTATATGCTAATCAACATCTGGAGCACCTGGACTCTGTCTGCCAAAACTGTTTATGGATTAAATGAAAATAACTACAACCAGGACAGAATCCAGGTCAACAGGTGCTAAATAATTCAGTATACTGATTTATTAATCAAATGCCATAATTGGCCACCTGATCTTTGACTTGAATTATAGTACAAAAATATGGGAGGTGCTTTTACCAGATGATTTCAAACATGTTATGAAAATCAAAAGTATGTTTAAAATGAGATACTAATTCTTTGTTTGAATTTTACCTTAGAAGCTGCAAATTATGGTTTTTGTTCAGTGTAGATATTCTTAATGAGTTTCTGTTCTTTAAAATGAATAATCTAAATAGTCATGCTTTTCAGTTGACCATTTGACTTTTAATGATAAACAGAAATAATTTGTTTGATCTTTCTCTTTGTTCTGCAACCTAATGCACAGTAGTCACAAGCAATGATGAATGGCTTAGTACTATTTTTCCTGTTCCTCTTTTCAGTTGATCAGAAATAGCAAGCAGTGTTCCTGGATCTGGGAAGGGAGGGCTTGGTCATAAATTCTTGTCATAAACATCCACTTTAAACTTAGTCCTTTTTGTAATCAAGAAACAGTTGATAATAAAAATAATAAGTATAAAAAAGAAGATGATTGCATTATTGAACAAAAAATCTGAACAAAGTGTTAGAGAAGTGAAACAAAACTGCAGTTCGTTCCTCTTGAGCTCAGATATTATTTTTTTGCCTAGTGCAGGAGGAGAAAAACACCTAACATCTTTAGAAGCTAAGCTTCCCTCTTGGTCTTCCAACCAGTTTTTCAGATACAAAATCCCACAGTCACAATGCCATGGATTCATAGATAGATTGATGATCTTCAGTGCCTGAAGATGGTCAAATGCTCCTGCAGGTATCGTGGCTAGCTTATTGCCCTGGAGGTACAACTCTTGTGTTTGACTTGGCAAAAGTGGAAGGACCATCATTCCCAGGAAGCTACAGTTGAGTTTTAGTGGACTGTTTCCTGGTGGAGAGCATGTACAGTGGTGTGGACAGTAGCTTGAAAAAACAGCTTCAAGAAACAGAAGAATCAATAAGGCTTGACATGGAATCATTCTGAAAATTTAAATGAATATAATGGTATAAAGAAGTAAATTAGTGTAAGTTTTTGAACATTTAGTTTTGGTCAACATGCTCCACAGTAAACCTGTAAAATATGTTGAGATAACTCAGGGATATCCAACCTTGGCAACTTTAAGACTGTGCATTTCAACTCCAAGAAATCTCCATCCAAAATGGCTGGCTGGGGAATTCTGGGAATTGAAGTCCATAGGTCTTTGAACACCTCTGATGTAAATTAATATCTGAAGCATATAGTATATTTGAAAAGGTGATTTAATATTTTAATATTTTGTGCTGCTTATCAAAGATCCCTCTTGGAGTTGAGATTTACCTTAGTATTATAATTAAAAATATCTTCATATCAGACACAGAATGAATTTATCTTTTGCAATGTATGATAGTCTACATTTAAGTTGAATCTTCTCCTGACTTCCTCTTTCAAATAAGAAATCAATAATTTTATAAGCAGCCAGCAGGAAGGGAAAGTTAATTTTCATACAAACAATTTATTTCTCATTGTGTTAGACCATCTGTGAAGCACAAGATGAATGTTTCCCTTCAAAGTAAGCACTGATGTTTACAAAGGCTTATGCATAGAAACATTTTTCCTCAGTTCAGGTCTGAATCTTTTCACTTCCTAAATGGAATTGTGGGCACAATCTACTTACAGAGAAATGCATTAGGATGTTCAGAATGCAACATTTTTTTACAGAATAAATTAAACATATTCAGCTCTATGGGATGTTGTTTTGAAATTGTAGGAAAGTGGATTCTAGTAGGTTTTAAAGTGGCAAATCACATCTTTTTTGTGTTATCCCAAAAAATAAAAATCCATAACTTGAGGAAACTTTATTGGTCTGCTATGCCTGTGGAAAATTTAAAGAGTTGTGATATATTGTGTTACACCAACTTATTAGATTTCACTTGGACAGTCATAAAAGAGTGATCTGCCAAAGGAGGAGGAATGGACAGATTATTAAATTTAATTCACATCTGTGATCAGCAGGAATTTATCGAGTAATCATGAGAAAGCCATTATCTGAATCCTTTCTGTGTTATAGAATTATTGTAAGAATAAAGTAAGTGGACATTTATTATCTCAGTGGAGGAAGGATAGGAATATCACACAGTTCTACATATCCTGACTCTATTTACAGGTAGTCCTCAATGCACAACCACAATTGAACCCAAAATTGCTGTTGCTAAGTGAGATATTGTTAAATGAGTTTTGCCCCATTTTACAACCTTTTTTTTGCCACAATTGTTAAGTGAAACATTGCAGTTGTTAAATTAGTCACACAGGTGTTAAGTTAATCTGGTTTCCCCATTGACTTTGCTTCTCAGAAGGTCGTCAAAGGGAAACCACATGACCCTGGAACATCAAATTTTGACTGTGGATGCTGCAATGTTTGTGTGAAAAATGGTCACAAATTACTTTTTCAGCGCAGTTGTAACTTCAAACGGTCACTAAGTGAACTTTTGTAAGTCAAGAACTACCTGCATGTTGGTGGCACTCTTTCTGAAAGGCTGATAATGTAGGTCTGGGGAATCATCTGCTTAGTCAAGGAACAGATAGGTGGAGCTGAATGCAGAGCAGAAAATAATCTGAAGCTGTTATCTCAGACATTGCTCATTTACAAGCTGCTTGGAAAAACCAAAAAATGCAGCCCCATCCCATAAAAAAAACACTAACTAGGAAAACTTTCCTGCCCTTACCTAGAAGTGCTCTCAGGCCAGCTGTGGTCACTGAGACCCTATTGGGGTTTTTTTTTTGGGGGGGGGGAGAGGGAGGGGGTTAGGAGTTTTGTATTTACCTTTCTGTATCTTTAGGATAGTTTATGGTTTTTATTCTTTTTTATAATGTTAGAGGCGCAAAGTGTTCTGTCTCCAAGTTTTAATAAAACAAATAAAAGCAAATAACTTTGTGGCCCTTACATATGGAGAAAAATATAGACGGAACTTTAAAGAAATAGCTGAAGTTACCACTGCAAGCTAAGTGAAGACAGGGGAAAGATGGGGGGTGGCACCCTGTTTTGGCCCTTCCCCCTTTGCAGCTGCTGCTCTTTTGCATGTTTTGCCGCAAATTCGGCTGCATTTTCAAAACAGGCAAAATGCCTGTCTCTGTTAGTAAGCAGCAAAATGTGAGGCATGCATTTTTTCAAACAACCCGTTCAAAAAACTTAATTATGCATCATAGGGTAAAAGCAAGTATTTAAAGCAATTAAAGCCATTTGTGTAAAATTATTCTTTTATATTGTTTATATATGTCCTGAAAATATTAAATGTTTATTTTTAAAAAAATATTTTTATTTTAAAAAGTAGGCCCTCTGTATTTAAGTAAGGACCTACCAAAGTCAGATATTCCTCATGTGAATCTGCTTTTTTATTTCTCCATATAGCTTTCACTTAATGTTCTTTAGCCCCAAATATGCTTAGTTCTCTTTTGGTTTTATCCTTCTATCTGTGGTTTTATTTTAGGGATTGGGGGGGGGGGGTTTCCATTTCTAGAAATCCTTAGGTGCCCCCAATCTTGCTTTCATACATGGATAATAAGCAATAACCTGAACAATGGAAATGGAAGGTTTATGACAGATTCTGCTATTTTATGATGGAGGACTATTTATTCTAGTAAGTTAGCAATAAAATAGAAACCATTTAAAATATTTAGAAACCCTACAATATAAAATGGAAGAGTTTGGGATAATAACAATAATTAATAATGATGTTGCGGTGCCTAGAGGCAGCAGAAGAGAAGAGAAAGAACTGGAGAAAATCCCAAAATACAGAGACTTGCAAATAGAATAGAACGACTATGGCAAAAGAAAACAAAGATAGTACCTGTAGTACTAGGCACCTTGTGCACAAACAGCTGGAGCATCACTTGAACATCATTGTCATTGACAAAATCACCATCAGTCAATTGCAAAAGGCAACTTTACTTGGAATAGCTTACATCCTGCAATGGTATACCTTTAACAGTGTCAAATGACATCTGCCTATGCCAGGCCCTTGGTAAACATTTGATACATGGATAAAGATGCCAAATCCAGTCTAAACAACTGGCTGACTGTACGAACAACAAAAATAATAATTTATTTTTATTATCATTAGGAGCTTTTTTTTGCAGTTTTTTGCCTTTCTCTTCAGAAGTATAAAAAGATATAATAAACACCTTTGATACCAGAAAAAGAACTTACCTCAAGCCAAAGACACATGAGAACGTCTTCTGCACGCCTTTGCATTCTCTTAATTTTGTTTGTAAATATTTACATTGATTTTCAGCATCTCAGCTTTCAACTCTCTGCATTTTTCAATATGGAAAAGATAGAGCTGATGCACAGACCACCTCATCTTTCCAAAGTTCTCTGGGAAACTTTTTGCACATGATCTATTTTCAATGGGTGGCATAGTTATTCCATCTTTCTGTGGGTTGTTACGATGAGAACTGTAATCAACAGCACGCCCTATGGAAATCCACTTGATTGGCTATGTAGGAAGTGTCCCGAAGCTTATGAAAGAAGTGGCCGGGGAAGATAAGCTTGTGATACTCCCTCATCCACCATTGCAGCTTAACTCACTCTGTCTCTGGAAGAATTCCCCTGATAAAAACACCCTGGTTCCTTCTGATAAGGAGAGCTCTGCTTGTTAGAAAAGCCGCACTCCTTCAACAATTCTCTAAGACCTCTGTTTCCCAGAGCAACATTTTTACATTCTCTGCTATAACTAACTTCAGTTCTGATTTCCAAAAATACCTTTAAAATAAAAAGAAGCTTTTTTTAAAATATGGAAAGTGAAAATTGGTACATGTCTATGTTGATGTGAATTCAATGAACAAGAATCAAGGACTTTATTTCAGATGTTTCATATGTTTATAGACATTTCTCCAACTTAAAGCATAGAATGGTAGGACATGTGTCAAGGTTTTCTTTCCATTTTGCCTGCTACATGAAACTCTCATATTCCTAATCAATTTTCTAGAGCAGAAAATATTTCATGTTAATTTTACATGAAAAAAAATGATCTAGGTTTACCTTCACACAAAAACCAATTATCATTTATAGTGAAACAGCAATAATGATAGAATTTAAACACCACACACATAATGGAGCTGCAACTCATTAATTTATAAATGATGCAAAGCTTACAACGCAGCTACATTTCTTTGCACATCATTAGTGAAGGATTTGTTTCTATTGCTTAGGGGTTTTTCAGGCAGTTATCATAAAATAGAAAATTATAATATTTTCAGCAAAGAACAATGTTCTATAAAGCAAAAGAGATTGCTTGTTGTTTTGAAATCGTAGGGGTCCAACCCTGAAGTTTCCAATAGGGAAAATCCCCAATCCAGGCCAGTTTTCTTTGTGGAACATCCAGTTACTGGTTCTCTATCTTTTTCATTTCTTTTGATGAATTTGGACAATTTTGACCTCCTTTAAAAAAAAAAAGAATACAAAAACTAAAAATGTTGACTGTCTACTTGTCCTTCCCATATTATCTATTGATTAATATAAGTGACATAATACTGGATTGAAACACAGCTGCTGAGCACAAGAGTCAAGGGCAATGGTATCCCCTTCATTGTAGATTTCTGGATTGAGGCTTCCTTGACTAATTGGTTTAGTTTTTATCTGGTATGCCAACTGCACCCTTTCCTAGATCAGGAAGCCCTTCAGACAGCCTCTTATACACTAGTTGCACTGTGTCTTGATTACTGCAACACTATATACATGAGGCTGTCGTACAGAATCACCCAGAAGCTTCACATAAGTCATGGGCATGGTTTCATATGACCATATAACACCTCTGTTTCACGAGCTACACTGTTTCTGGTTTGCTTCCTGGTGTGATTTAAGATGCTGATTACCTATAAAGTTCTACATGGCATAGAGTTTGGTTTCTTGAGGGACTGCTTGCTTCTGTATCAGATCAATTGTATCTGGCAGGACTGGCATGCTCTGTGTTCCTTTGATTAAACTATTGGGACTCCCGAAGAGTGCCTTTTCTGTAGGCATCACCTGTCCTATGAGACAAGATTCTCGCAGAGATCTGGATAGAGTTCCACTCTGCTGTTGTTCAGAAGAATGTGAACTCCTGGCTTTTTACCCAGGTCTATGGCAAGAAAGAATTAGCCCCTTCACTTTGTCATACTTTCCCTGTTTTATCCGTATGTTTTATTGATTTGATTGTTAATTATGCTTGCAAAGACTGCTGAGAAGAGTAGATCTCTGACATTTGCAAAGCCAGACCCTTATTGTAATACAGTAGGATAATAAACTTTGCCAAGTGGGAATTCTATAAATACGTCGGGAATATACTTCCCTGAGCAACCAGCTAATATTTCCAACAGTTAAGTGTGTTTGGGAATTCTGGCAATTGTAGTTTCCTCTTACCTGTAAGGAACCACGCTGCAAAGGACTGATATAGTGCATGATTTATATCTCATATAACCCATGAGAAAAATGGGAGTCTTAAGTCCAGGTTGATGAAATAAATTAAGTAAAACATTTTATCATTTGTAAAAGGGCTTAGACTTTAAGGAGATAATGATAATCCTTGATAAATCCAGGGTTTGCCATGCTTAGAGCAGTTTCATTTAAATTTATGATCAAGACTAACTGAATTTATATCCAGACTAACTTAAATTACATGTTTGTAATATGTTACAATGATTAAATTTTGATCCAATGCTAGTTAGATAATTGTAATTTCATGCAAATTCATTTATTTCTGGCATGCTCTCTTTAGCATAAAAATGATTTTTTGATGAAAACTCCTTAAATTCAGACATGATATCATTCACACAGAATATAGATCACAAGGATGGGTGTCTTCTGAGCATAACTGAGAACCCATCAATAATTTATGGAAGTATATTTGTGGAATAAAATAAAGAAAAACCTGGAAATTTGTGTTGTGGAACTCTTTACCAGAATTGGTGGAGTATGAATTATCAACTTGCTTCATTTAAATGAATAAATCCAACACAAGTTTCAGTGATATAATGCTTATTAAATAATAAGAGGCATGACAGTGCATTATTCTGAATTGATTATCGCAGCAGTTATGGCCTAGGACTACTCAGCCTATACATTCAAGACCAAAGTTGTTTGAAGCAAATTGAAGTCATTGGATACTTCCATATTCTAGATAGCTCTCAGCATTCACTAACAATACAAAAACTATGCAATTTTTCCATTTTTCCTCCCTTAATTCTTCTTACAGCAAGCAAGAAGATAAATAATAAATAAATATTGGGAAAAAATAATGGGAAAATACAGAAAGATCATAAATGGAAACCATTGTACCCCCCCATATACTGTAGATATCTAGAATATGGTAATGCAATTTCACATTAAAAGAATCATCTGAAGCAAAGCTTGGCAAAAAGTCCAAGTAGAACCTATGAAGGAAATATGGATGTATTTGTGACACAGCCACTAAACTCATTCATCAAATTGCTGAATAATTAAGTTCCCATATTGTTACAAAATTAATAATCCCTTCACTAAATGGATTGGTAACTTCCAATTTCTAAAATGGATAGGGATTGCAATGCCACAAAAACAAATTATTTTCCAGTCCTAAATATTCTGACCATAAAATATTTTACTAGCAAAGCCATAATTTAGACAATGTAACTTTGTAACTCAAATTATTTTTTTTTCAGATGGAATTATAAATGATGAAAGCTCTAAATTCTTTGTCCTGGTATTCAGTGAATATGTGAATAACTCCATTTTTTTTATATGTAAGAATATGCTTTACTACCACACTGAACAAAATTTGCATAACATCAGGATTATTTATTCTCTTTGTGAATGATTATATGGCTGAGTGATTGAGTGCCATAGCAACAGAATGTGTGATGCATGGAAACACATTTCAATCATGTATCTTGGAGCCTTAATAAGTATAATGCAATTACATAACAAAACTACTTATACATCTGTCAGAATTATTGGCTTAATATCAACGATAGTGATTATTGATATACACACATGGAAATGTGTGTGTGTGTGAGAAAGTGTGATACCTTCATCAAAAGAGGCCTTTAGTTGTGACTATAGATACTTTCAATTCACAAATATACAACATTACATAGGTGGTTTTATTCTTACAGCATCCTATTGCCCACTGCAGCATTTCATTTGGACTTTTGATTTTCCAGGTCATGAAACCGTAGCAGTGGTATTTCAGAAGAATGCTGCTTTCTGCTGGCTTGGAAAACTAACTGCTTTGAACGTTGCAAAACACATGCTGCTAAAATTAAGACTATGATTGCCAAAATAATAAGAGCAAAGTCCCTCCAAAAAAAATCACGGCAAGTGATTGGCAGGGGTTTCCTACATTCCTCCAGTTCATTCCCTTTCAGTTGGCTCAAGGCTTTCATATTTAGAGAAGCTGGAGTTGCACAGGTAGCCTTTGCAAGAGAACTTTTATTGAAGTCTGCCAGCCACTCCTTGAGATATAAAATAGAGCAGTCACAGTGCCAAGGGTTGTTGGAAAAATTAATTTCCTCCAAGTTGGTCAAGCTATCCAGAGCACCAAGAGGAACAGTGGTCAAATTGTTGTTTTGCAGATGAAGAATTTTGATGCTCGAGTTCAGGAGGGGCATCTCCCTGAGTTCCATCAAATTGCAGTTTGCTGCCCAACCCCAGGAATCAAGAGTCTTGCAAGGACAGAGTGTGCAGATCCAAGCTTGGGTTGTGTTTAAGAACAACAACATGATTAGCCTGTTGATCATTGAGCTCTATTGCTTGTAGCTGTGGAACAAAAAATAAATAAATGCACAACACAATACATGGGTGCTCATATCTGTCCTGTTCAACTAGAAAATGGGAGTTACATCCAAGAACATCAGGAGGTGACAGTGGTGCTGCCCAAACTGTATGGTTAAATTTGGACCCAGAAGGCAATCCTGGTTAAAGCCATTTTCTATTCTTAGTTAGACTTCCCAAGTCTTCTACATGGGAAGAAATTTGGTCACCTAAATGTCATGCTCAGACAGTGGCTGAAGAACAAATATGGATTCCACACTGGCCATATCTCTTAGATGATCCCTTTTCCCTTCTTCCATCTTAGTTTAGAGTTCTGATTTTACCTCAATTAGCCTGCTCAACAACAATAGGTATTCATATTTTTAGGGATGCTGATGCTTTTTTATTTCAACAGTAATATTTGGCCTTTGAATACATTAACACCATGTCCCAATTCCAGCCTTTCTCAGGTTGTATGAGAGATTGTGCTTGAGAAAGAAAAGTTTGCATGCCACCTTATGCTAGCATTCACAGTGGTAGGAATGTTTATGCATTGCAACTCACGTTTGCTGTTTTTGTAAACATTGTAAAATGTGGGTTGTATAGATTAGAAATGAGTTGTATTTGGAGTTTTCATACTCTTTGTTGTTTTTAGGCTGAATTCCCTGGGACCAGATCATTATTTCAAGGATTCTACCAAGGAAAAATAATTGAGAAAGACAGGTCAATTCAAATTTAGTCATCTCCAGAAATGTCAAAAAACTGAATACGAGTTTCAGGCCTACCCATTCTAAAGAGTTCTACAGAACTATGATTTTGGGCATGGGGGTGGCCCTAAAGAGATTCTGGAGAGTCATAAGGCCCTACAAATTTGCCTACATTGTTTTAACCTCTTCCTTCAGGCCAATGTTTCTCAACCACTGCAACTGTAGTCATTTTTTAGTCATATTACTGCACTAGCTTTCAGAATTCATACAGAATCCAGCCAGCAAATAAAGAAGTTCCCTCAGATCCAGGTCTGTGCCTCTTCTTAATCATCAGATCTAACATTAATTTCTTTTGGCTTCCGGTTCCGGTCCTGGTTGGATGCAGCAGGGAGAAAGGGTAGCTCCCTGTATGGAGCCTAAAGCTGTTTTGTAGGAGCGGCGGAATGAAGATATGTTCCCGGAGTGGTCAGATGGAGATTGCAACTCCCCTGGAGGATCCCTGGGCTGAAAGTCCCCTCAGCCACAGTGAGATGAAGAGGTAGTCAGAAATGGCCACCACAAAGACCAGGATAGCAACCGAGCCAACTACCACCTAAGACTGGATCAGGAGAGAAGCTGGCATGCAGCTGTGGAACTGGGTGAGAAAATCCTTTTTTTTTTTTGCTGAATTTAAACCCCAAGAGACCATTTTAAAAGAAAATCTCCTGAATTTACTTGAATTACTGTTTAAGCGGCAAAAAAAGAGGGGAAATCTGAAGCAGAGACTGAAGGAGATCTTAAGAGAAAGGGCATCAAAAAACTTTCAATAAAGAAATTAGGAAATTGAACTTGCATGGTAAAAAGTATTGTACCTGAGAATAGGCATTTTTAAAGATGTTGGAATGATCAACTTGAAAGATTTTATAAAGCTGGAAATGCTGAAACACTGAAATAGACAAGGACTGATCTTTTCAAGAGAGATCCCTGCTGGAAATTTGACTGTGCAGTGTCACCTCCGATGGAAGTAGAACACTACACCCTAACAAGTGCTAATAAAGATTATAAGGATGATAAACAGGATTATAAGGATGATAAACCTACTTACTAAAAGGGATTAAGGAGCTGCAGAAAGAAAAAGAAGAAGAAATCAACTGTTTTGTTTTCTGAATACTTAAGAAACATAACTCATAATTGTGAGAACTGTGCCTCTGCATAGAAGATTGAATATAATATCGAACATACAGATAATATGGAGTCGGATTACAAATGAATAGAGGGAAGAAGAAAGAATTTATAATGTTTCAACAAGAAGAAATGGAAAGTTGGGAGGAGTTGATATTGTCTTTGTGGGACATATGGGAAATGATGAAAACAGAACACAAGGACTTAATCATCAGGTTGGAGACTATGGATAAAAAAATGGAAACTATAGTTCAAGGAGACAAGAAGGAAAGACAAAATATCCAAGTTGAGGGAAAAATGAATAAAAAAGTTGCAAAGAGAAAAAGGGGGATTCAAAAATGATACAAAAAAATGCAAGAGGCACAATGTTTAAAAAAAGAAAGAGGGAAGAAATTAGACAAAGAAATAGTAGTTGGAGAAGTGTTAAGGAGGAAACTGGGGCTCTGGTAATCCCACGAGGTAAAGAGGTAAAAGAAAAAACAGACATGTTGAAATTGAAATACAGGAGAAGGGGGGGGGGGTGAAAGGAAAATTTAAAACAAATAACCTAGATGGTAATAAAATTAGAAACACAATGAGAAAGTATTTAATACATAGGCAAGTTAAGGGGAAGATAAGATTGTTAAGGAAGAGGAGAGATGACAGAAATTTTCCTAAAGATAGAAGAAAGGCAGTGGCGTTAGATAAAAGGTTAGGAGAAAGGGAGAGAAAATAAGGAAACAATATTCTTAAACACATAATCTCTTTATTTTCTTTGAATCATAATATTTACTCAATATGAAATTAGAAAAACTTTTTAGAGAAGAAGGTACAATATATGTAACTGTTAAAAATGTTTATAGTTAAGGAAGGTTTTATAATGACTTTTAAATGTGTATTGACAGACTTATTAAATCTAGAAGAGGAATGGTATAAAA